>JAODAL010024866.1:0-59720 GCA_025379985.1 Phyllomedusa bahiana | reverse complement strand
TTGCCGCCGGGACCCGAGGGGGCGGCAGCACGAGTGCGCCCGCAGCCCGGGCGAGGGGCTGCGGGACCACTCGTGACAATTACTAGCAAGAACAATTGCATGCTCCAGGATCTGACTGACCTACTAGAGGAATTAGAATTAGTTAAAATGGACCCTCATCTGTCAGGACTAAGTTACTTTGACACTGCTCATGGTGTTACCGCAGTGGTGTCCAAATTACCACATGGTATGCAAGAAAAATGGGCAGACCAATGTTTCAGATACAAAAGAGAACATAATTGGCCTCATGCATGACAACTGTCTAGGTGTAAGACTTTCTTTGTTGCCCATAGCAACCAATCAGAGCTCTCATTTAATTTTGTATAGTGCTCTGAAAAACTGGAAGGGGAGCACTGACTGGTTGCTATGAGCAACAAAGAAAGTCTTACACCTAGACAGTTTTCATATATATACCCCTATGTGTCTTTCCCCCTTTTTCCTGTTTTTCCAGATTTATCAGTTACCAAGCTTGGGAAAAGAATGATCCCAGTTTTGACTTCACAGAATCTACTCTACCAGCGTCATCATCATGCTCGAAGTATGATAACACAACAAGCAAATGTGGAGACTAAAGAGAAACAGTATCTGTTAAAAAGACAAACATACCACTTACAGCATCCTCCACCGTTTCCTTAAAGAAAGTGACCCTAATCGCATGTGACCTATTCACAAAAGACCTCATCCTCTAAAAGTATGTTGTGGGCTCAGGGTTAAAAGTCTGTAAGAGCGTAGAGATACTCTCAAGGAGCTTGGAGTGTGTTACAAGTGTTTCACTTCTTCAGACCACATTGCAAAAGACTGCAATGCTGTCATGAAATGTGCCAAATGCAATAGGGACAGACATGTTACAGCTATGGATCCTACTTCATTTCCTGACAACTCACAACCTCAAGCAGCATCTAACGCTATCACAATGCATGGCGGGGAGCCACCTACTCAAGATTCAGCCGCAACCACTGTTTCCTCTTCCTGCATGGAAATATGTTGAAGAATGAATGGTCCCAAATGCTGTGCCAAAGTGTGTTTGGTCAAGGTCTACCCAGAAGGTCAATCTGAAAAGGCCACCAAAAGGTATGCTATTATAGACAAACAAACCAACAGGTCTCTAGCAAAGCCTAAATTCTTTGAGATCTTTGATATAAATGGTGAAGCAGCACAATATACCCTTAACACCTGCTCTGGTAATGTAGATACTTATGACAGAATAGCCACTGGGTATGTTGTCTTCTCCATTAAAGGGAAAACTCACATGCCCTTACCAACGTTAATTGAATGTGACAATATACCTGATGAAAGGGAAGAAATTCCTACACCAGAAGGTGCATATTATCATCCTCACTTGAGGCACCTAGCTAATGAGATTCCTCAACCCTTACACTTTCGCATTGTAAGAACCAGGCTTCCAAACAACCAAGAACCGGCATTATCCAGATTCTTCTCTTTACAACGTACTTTAAGAAACCAGCCTGAAATGAAAGATCATTTTGAAGCCTTCATGGATAGGATATTTTGCAATATCCATGCAGAGCCAGCTCCACCTTTGCAAGAACACGAAGAGTGCTGGTATCTTCCCTCCTTTGGAGTATATCATCCATGAAAACCTAGCCAGATCTGAATGGTATTCGACTCAATTGCTAAGCCTTGTGGCGTTTCTCTGAATGATGTTCTCCTTACCGGTCCAAACCTGACCAACAATCTATTAGGAGTCCTTATGAGATTCAGAAAGGAGCTAAACACCATTACTACTGATATTGAACAGATGTTCCATTGTTTTACTGTATGACGAGATCACAGAAATTACCTCAGGTTTTTATGACAGAGAGATAATGACACTAGCAAGCAAATGGTTGAAGTTGAATACTGCATGAAAGTGCACGTCTTCAGCAGCAGCCCTTCACCTGCTTTTCCTACATATGGCCTATGAAGCTCTGCTTCTGATGTTGAGTCAGAGTTTGGGTGGGGATGCCCAACACTTTGTTAAAAGAGGCTTCTACACGGACAACACACTCAAATCCTTGCCCATGGTGGAAGAAGCCATAGATCTGCTCAAAAGGACTCAAAGTATGCTTTCTAAAGTTTGTCTGAGCTTACATAAAATTGATTTGAACAGTGCTGATGTCATGAAAGCCTTTCAACCCAGCGATCTAACTCAGAACTCAGAGACTTGAACCTAGGCCTTGACAAACTACCAGTGCAGAGAAGTCTAGGTTTGAGGCGTGACTTGTTGAATGATAACTGTACAGATAAACCATTTACTAAGCGTGGGCTTCTCTCAGTAGTAATCAGCCTATATGATACACTGGGATTTGTAGCACCCGTGACTAATACAAGGCAGATTTCTATTATGACAGTTCGCAAACTCTGCCTTCCAACAAACAGCGGAAGTGAGAGTCTTGGAAAGAATCTCTACATGCCTTACATAGGATTCACCTACCACGATGCTACACTCCAGCATCTCTTGACACAAACCAAAGAAAGGAAATCCATATCTTCTCAGGTGCATCTACTGAGGCCAAAGCAGCTGTCACCTACTTGAAGGTAATAGGCTCTTGCAATAAAGCTCATGGATTTCTATTTGGTTAAGCCAAATTAGCTCCTAAGCCTGATCATATCATCCCGAGGCTTGAAGTTTGTGGAACTGTAGTAGCTGTAGAGATTGCAGACTTTATACAGTGTGAGCTAGATATTCATGTGGCTGACATTCAGTTGTTCTTGGCTTTATATACAACCAGTCAAAACAATTCTATGTCTATGTCAGTAACCGCATTGAAAGGATTAGAAAGTTCTCTAAACCTGAACAATGCCACTATGTTTCAGCTAATCTCAATCCTGTAGATTGTGCCACCAAGCCAACATCTGTTAGTGCCTTTGCACATTCTTCTTGGTTGACAGATCCAGAGTTGTTGCTGAGCGTGATTAAAGAAAGTTTTGCTCGAGATGTCTTCAGTCTCCAAGTCCCAGTGACCCAGAATCCAGAAATTCGTCTTGAAGCAAGTACACTTGTCCAGAGAGAGGTCTGATTTGGGCTGTCATCACTTTGAATGTTTCTCCAAATGGCTAAAGCTGGTACGTACTATCTTAAGGAGCAGGTCAGAAAAGTCAACATAGAACCCTTCTGGCAATCACCATGTTACTACTCTGCTAAAAGGATGTTATCAAGAAAGGGGTAAGCACCAAAGCAGACATTTCACCAAGGATGTTCTAAGACCTGCATGTCTGTATCTGAGAATGTCTTGATCTACATCTTGAGAAATAAGTCGCAGTCAAACAGAAGGAACTTTCAAATATTTTTTTTATTGATTTGGTCATCTAATCAAGAACGGTTGCTTGCACTATGGACTAGATATATTCCCCATTTGACTTTTCATGTCCATCCATCCAGTTATCATTATATTTTGCTTTGTTTTCATTTTGTCTTTCAAGGTAAAGAATCTTCGTTGGAACATCAGATGGACATTACTTCTAAATGTCAGTAAAAATAGTGAAATCCTATGGATTTCAGACAGGAAATGTGCAGTGGCAGCTAATTGGGATCTATTTATTATATTTCTATTCAATGTTATATGTGATATATATCATGTTTGATATGTTATACTGCCTCGCACCTGTCCCTTTATTAGGAATCCTCCCTCAGCAACCTTTGCAGATCATTGGTGTGCCTAGAGTTTGTCTTGGTTCCTATGTTATACATTCTTGATGTTTGACCTTCTGCTACAGACTTTGACTATGCTTTGCCTGCTGCCTGTCCTGACCTCCTTGGCAGTAACCCGGGTTATGCCTGCTTTCTCTGTACCACATTTGGCACTTCGCCTGTCACTGCGAGAGACCACGTCAGGGGTAGCAACCTGGGAGTCCCCTGCAGCCAAGTATATTTCGCTTTGCGAACAAGCCAGAGGTACTAGGAAGAGTTGGGTTTCCATTAGAAGCTGACCATCTAATGTGATGTACTTCTGGGTTAACTGAGGGCTGCAGTTTTAGGGTGGGAAGGGCCCAATATATATGGACCTTCTCATTCTGATAGTATAAGTCTGCAACTGTCAGTTTTATCTTTGCTTTTTATGAATGATGCAGGTGTAAGGCAAGGGGAAATAAAGACATTATTTGTTATCAGTTGTTTCTTTTTAGTTTTTGTTATTATAAACAAATTATAAAAAAAAGGGTCCCCCCATTTTTCATGGCCATTCAAGGCAAAACAGACAGCCAAAGCCTAACACTATCAGGAGGAAAAGATCCATGATTAATTGGCCTTTTCCATCCTAAACATACCACTAGCAGACAATTTCATTAGATTGTCCACTTACAATACCTTTACCCAGGAGCCCAGGTTGGTTTGGTACTGGGTGAATAGTGAAAAGAAGTTAGGGCGACATGTATGAACGGGCTTTTCGCCTGTTTTTTGGAGTAAACTGCACCTCCCGGCCCGAATCCCCCTGTCGGACGCAGGGATGCAGTGTTAGGCGCAGCGTTCGCCACTTTCAACTGCGCCCCACATGAAGGCGCGGACAATAGGCGTGGTGTTGGCGCGGTGTGGGCGTTCCGGGGTGGAAAGCGGCACGCTCGAAAACCCCGAGGCATGTACGATCGCGGCTCGCCAAAGCGCGGCGCAATGCAGCGCTCGGCAGCTCCGACAGCCAGACCTAGTTTATTTTGGTCTAAATGCTCCCGCGGCGGCGAAGTGAAGCAAGAACGGAACATGAGAGGAAGCATAGAAGATCACGACAGAAATCTCGGCGCTCAGCTCCGTGCAGCAGGAGTATGATTCCAAAAAATTGCCTTTATAAAGGCGGAAAACATTATCAGAAAAGAGCTCAAACCTCAAAAATAAAAAATATTTAAAAAAAAAACACTTTCCAAAAATCTAGAACATCGCAATATCAGGAATTAGGATATTGGAGATTGCCGGGAAATACTTTAATTCAAATTCTGAAAGCTATTCTCATTGGTCGGCAGAAACCAGTCAATCAGAATAGGAGCGACAGTGAACCATTAAAACCTATGGAGAACTATTGACCAATCAGAATTAAAGGCGGGACAGTTCAAAATACAGTAAAAATACAGAAAAGAGCTGATTGGCTGAGCTAGCGGTGGCTTGCCTATCCCAGCCAATCAGAGCGCGAGCTACTTCTCCCATTGTAGTCTATGGAGAGATGGGCGCAATGCAATCTCGGCGCTCAGCGCCGTGTGGCATGGAGTATGATTAAAAAACTGTCCCGAGTTTGATTTTCATTGGTCAAAACGTATCCATAGGATATAATGGGTCTTTGTCGCTCCTATTCTGATTGGCTGGCTTCTGCCAACCAATCAGAAGAGCTTAAACAATTTGAATTATTATTATTGTATTTCCCGGCAATTCTCTCTATTGCAATTCCTTATGTAGCGCCAGTCTCGGCGACAAACTCGTTGTTAGGGATTTAACTGATTTATTTTTAGAGAAGGTTTCAGCGCTTTATCTGATAATGATTTACACTTAATAAAAAAGGATTTTTTTATTCATACTCCATGCCGCACGGCGCTGAGAGCCGAGATTGCATTGCGCCGATCTCTCCATAGACTACAATGGGAGAAGTAGCTCGCGCTCTGATTGGCTGGGATAGCCAAGCCCCCGCTAGTTCAACCAATCAGCTCTTTTCTGTATTTTTACTGTATTTTGAACTGTCCCGCCTTTGATTTTGATTGGTCCAAACTTCTCCATAGGATATAATGGGTCTTTGTCGCTCCTATTCTGATTGGTCAATTCTCCTCCATAGCTTAGAATGGGTCTTTGCCGCTTCTATTCTGATTGGTCAATTCTCCTCCATAGCTTATAATGGGTCTTTGTCGCTCCTATTCTGATTGGCTGGTTTATGCCGACCAATGAGAATAGCTTACAGAATTTGAATTACTGTATTTCCCGGCAAGTCTCTCTATTGCAATTCCCGATGTAGCGCCGGTCTCGGCGACAAACGCGTTGTTAGGGATTTAACTGATTTATGTTTATAGAAGGTTTCAGCTCTTTTTCAGAGAATATTTTACATTTAATAAAAATGTTTTTTTTATTCATACTCCATGCCGCACAGCGCTGAGAGCCGAGATTGCATTACGCCCATCTCTCCATAGACTTAGACTAGATCAGCTCTTTTCAGCATTTTTACTGTATTTTGGACTGTCCCGCCTTTGATTTTGATTGGTTGAAACTTCTCCATAGGCTATAATGGGTCCCTGTCGCTCCTATTCTGATTGGCCGAGATAGCCAAGCCCCCGCTAGCTCAGCCAATCAGCTCTTTTCTGCATTTTTACTGTATTTTGAACTGTCCCACCTTTGATTCTGATTGGTCAATAGTTCTCCATAGGTTTTAATGGTTCACTGTCGCTCCTATTCTGATTGGCTGGTTTATGCCGACCAATGAGAATAGCTTTCAGAATTTGAATTACTGTATTTCCCGGCAATTTCCAATATCCTAATTCTTGATATAGCGCCGTTCTAGATTTTTTTATGTATTTTTTATTTTTGAGGTTTGAGCTCTTTTTCTGAGAATGTTTTCCGCCTTTATAAAGGCGATTTTTTTATTCATACTCCGCACCGACATCTTTAATGATTTCTCGCTGTTCTCCAGCCTGTCTCGCATCAGAATACATGTGAGGCGCAGTCCCGCACAGCGCCCATGTCCCCGCACTGCGCCCATGTCCCTGCACTGAGCCCCACACACTGGCAAGGCGCAGGGAACTTTTCCCCGCATGTATGAGCGCACCTCCTCGGACGGCGAATCTTAGGCGCAGCGCCGCACTGCGCCCTTGTGCCCGCACTGTGCCCCACACACTGGCGAGGCGCGGCGGACTTTTGCCCGCATTTATGAGTGCACTACCTCGGGCGGCAAATTATAGGCGCAGCGCCGCACTGCGCCTAAGTCCCGCACTGCGCCTCAAACACTGGCGAGGCGCGGCGGACTTTACATAGAATGTATGAGCGCGCCCCAGTGCCGACATAAATCAGGCGCAGATCTACTTATATGTATACCCGCACACATATTATCTTATTCTCCAAAATTACAAAACTTTATTTATTACACATTTCTTATATCCATAAAAACTGTTCCATTTTAGAATGGCGATCAATTCATCTGTGAACATTTTTGGCTTCAGTGAGCCTTCATCAGACAGATCGCTGTAACATAATAATATCGCAAATCACTATAGTGTCATATCTCAAATCAACATCTATCACCAAACTAATCCACAAAATTGGAAAATCCCACAAGAGAAAGAAGTCCCCCTTACATACATACAAAATATAATATACATCACAAAAATTTACAATTCACATCAACTCACATAAAATAAAATAGATGCCCTTGGATAATATACATACATCATATACTCTAGTGCATACCTTCTTTGTATGATTCAAAATATGAACAGGCGCCTGTAGGCACAAAAAAGCCCAGGAAAAATCATCAGTATATTATAAGCAAAAATGCATGCCGAACATAAGAATAGAATGTTCTCAATACTTACAATAATCCTCAATGTATCGCTTATCTTGGCTAGTCTTTGATGGAGGAATAACAAGAATACACGCCATGCTCAAACTTGAGACCGGCGTCTCTTAAAGTAGACGGCGCATGCGCCGTTTCAGGCCGGAACCGCGTCATCATAGGGCAAAATGAATATCTACTTCCGCCATTACTAGCGTCACCACGCGTGCGCGCGCTCCTACAGACGGAACGGTTACATTGTAACACCATATGCACATCATGCACAGATCTAAGACCGGCGTCTCTAAGAGTAGACGGCGCATGCACCGTAAAGAGTCGGAACCACGTCATCACTGGGCAAAATAAATCCCTGCTTCCGTCCCTACTACCGTCATTGCGCATGCGCGCGCTCCTCCAGACGGAATAATTACATTGTGGCATAAAGCTGTTCAATGTAAAGAAACTTAAAAAAAGATTTAGAGTATTTAAGAGGTAATAATAATAATAATAATAATCTTTATTTCTATAGCGCCAACATATTCCGCAGCACTTTACAAATTCAAGGGTAAACATACAGTCATTACACATTAAAAGTACTTACAAATGAGACACAAGGTGTGAGGGCCCTGCTCGTGAGAGCTTACAATCTATTAGAGGTACTGATTAAATGGGAGTATATGAAACTATAGAGATCTTTATCTCGCCATTATTATTGATAGTATAATATCTATAAATATACACTATTGCTGATTAAATGAGACTACATGAAACTATAGAGATCTTTATCTCAACACCATTATTGATAGAATAATATTTGTAAGCGCCCCGGCGGAAAGGTGTGCCCCGACGTGGCGAAATTCATACATGTCGCCCTTAGTGTCAGCTTTGTGGTGACAAAATACACCACTGACTGCTACCAAATCCCAGGAATTGTAATGGAGAACTGTCTGTCAGATACCTCCTTTACTAACACTGGAATAAAATGATAAAAAAGCAAAGAAAAAAAATATATATTTATTTAAATAAACACACCCTGACAAAGTCCCTCATTGAAAATTTTATTAAAGAAATTAATCTAATGTTGGTCCAACATAAAAAACCCAAAACAGAAGTACGTCCACCACAACCAAAATATCAACCTTAGCACTGAACAACATAAATTAATTAAACAGAAAATAATTTCCGATTAACTACAAACATATTTACACAAATTGAAAACAATTAATTTTAATTTGTGCAAAGTTAAAAAGATGTCTATAAAATATACACAAAAGTGGGAAGTTCTTAAAATGCCAACAACTAGGGACAAAATGCATGATAAGTACAATGATTACTGTAGATGTGGAATAACATCAAAATGTAATATAAATAACCACAATAGTAAATAAGCATATACAGATGTAATAGTTAATCATTCAGAACATATATATTGTACATAATAAAAGTGTAAGTGCAATAAATAATATCCTATTTGTTAGATTATTACAAAACAACCACATCAATTTTAAAGAGTAACACGATGGTATTCAAAGTGAATTACACCTAAAGCTGGTGCAACTTTAAGTCTTTAAGTCTAACATGTCCGACATAGTCGATTGTAGCCCAACAGAAAACCTGCAGAAAACAGAAACACTACAAAACAAAAATGACAGCACTCAATTTCATCCACTGCACCCTCTGAAGATTATGCCTGCAGCTGATCTTATTTGTGGGGGGACGGAGTTCAGACCGCACATATGTAACCTGGGGTACAGGCTACAGCTGCACCAAATTCTCCATTGGGTTGGTCCTCAGCCCCCTACCTCCTCTCTACCTGTGGGTGATGTGTTTCACCCAGCTTTCCTGGATGCTAAGTAGGCTATCCAGCCTATATGTATGTGTGTAATGTTTGTTTATTTACAGGTTCCCATTTGGACTATTTTGGATTCGGTGGACTATGTCGGATCAACCTTGGATTTATTTCTTTCAAATAAAATGGTTAAAGAGGGCTGGTGTCGGGAAGTGTTTATTTAAATGTTTTATGTAATTTGTGTGTTTGTTTTTTTTCCATATAATTCCAGTTATATGAATGGAGGTGTCTTACAGACGCCTCTTCATTACTATCGCTCAGACTTGGTGTCAGCCAGACACAAATTGCACAAAAAAACTCTTACTTAAATAAATACTCCCCAACATCAGCCCTCTTTAATCATTTTATTAAAGAAATCCGTCCAACGTTGGTCTGCCATAATCCAATGAGTCCGACATAGTCCAAAGGGGAAACCTGTATAAAGAACAATAAAAAAATCATGATATTATTAAACTCCATCTCTTGCACACCCTGAAGATCATGCCCTCGACTGATCTTGTGGGGGTTAAGGGTACAGAGTTCAACCTGCACAATATGATTCTGGGAGGTAGAGATCATAGTTGTAGCACAATCCCACAATTGGGGGATGGTCCTATGCCCCCCCAAAGGAGATTGTAAGCGGTGCTCTGTACTCCTCTCTCCCACCACTCCTCCACTATTGTGTTATGTTATCCTAGTGCCAACACAAAATCCAACTCCCATTACCCTATAATCTCTCCACCTAATACCCCATAGTCCTCTAACCTCCACCTATCACTCCACCTATCTCCCCATAACCTTTCCAACTGCACTAATCCCATAACTTCCCCATATATCACCCCATAACCACTCCACCTATCACCCCCATGTGGAGTTTGTACATAGTTGTGAAAAAAGGTAGGGAAACAAGTAGAATCCTACGATATTTGGGTGGTAAATTTTGCAGGGACGAGTCATTTCCAGGTGAGGTCATCATGGCGGTCTGGACAGGATAGAGAAGAAAAGATGAAAAATTCCAGTCATAGAAGATGTCTCTGGTGAGTCCCTAGATGTAACTGCTCTGTAGTCACTTAAATGTCTGCAGAGCCTGTGTGCACTGATATATATATATATATATATATATATATATATATATATATCACTTTATAATCACTGTATAGTGATTGTAGTGTGATGGTTTAAGTTCAGGCACAGTTTAGCAATATCTCCAAGCTCTCCTGAAGGTTGAATAGGCCATCCAACCTCCAGGAAACCTGGGTGACGTCAAATCCCTAATTTAGCTTTTCTTCCAGAGCCATTACACAGTTAGGTGGAGTGGCCAGGACTTTTTGTGAATGGGGAGTGGCTCAACACCAACGTGCCGTACCTTCAGATCTCCCTGATGCCCACTTTCAAAAGTTGACAAGTATGCTATATACCTATTTAACTACTGAGGGTGTCTATATACCTGATAAATGTCTGAGGAGACCTATATACCTACAGTTGAAACCAGAAGTTTACATATACTACATAAGAAGACATATATGCATATGAAATCAGAATAAACCTTACCCATTATAGGACAATTAGGATTACCAAAATTATTTATATTTGCCAAATGCCTAAATAATAGAGAGAAAAAATGTTAAGCCATTTTTATTACTTTCTGCAAAGTTTAAAGTTTATATACACTAGGATTACTATGCCTTTAAACAATTTGGGACAGCCCATATGATGATGGCATGTCTTTGGAAGCTTCTAATATGTTTATTGGCAACATCTGAATTAATTAGAGACACACCAGTGGAAGTTTTTATCACACACCAGAAACACACTACTTCTGTGTGTAACATCATGGGAAAGTCTAAAGAAATCAGCCAAGATATTAGGAAGAGAATTGTGGACTTGCACAAGTCTGGATCATGCTTGGGCGCAATTTCCAGATACCTGAAGGTGCCTCGTTCCTCTGTACAAACAATTATATGCAAGTACAAACAATATGGGAATGTCCAGCCATCATAGGGCTCAGGAAGAAGGCGGGTTCTGTGTCTCAGTGATGAACGTGCTTTGGTCCAACATGTGCATATCAACCCAAGAACAAAAGCAAGAGACCTTGTGAAGATGCTGGCTGCAGCTGGTAAGACTGTGTCATTATCCACAGTGAAACCAGTACTGTATCAACATGGGCTGAAAGGCCATTCTGCCAGGAAGAAACCTTTACTCCAAAAGAAACATATAAAAGTGTCATGAGGAAAGAAGATTATGTGGCAATACCAAAGCAACATCTCAAGACATCAGCCAGGAAGTTAAAGCTTGGGCAGAAATGGGTCTTCCAAATGGACAATGACCCGGAACATAGTGACAAACTGGTTACAAAGTGGCTTAATGATAACCAAGTCAATGTTTTGGAGTGGCCATCACAATGCCCTGATCTCAATCCTATTGAAAATGTATGGGCAAAGCTGAAAAGGCAGATGCGAGCAAAGTGACCTACAAACATGCTCAGTTACACCAATTCTGTCATGAATGAGCCAAAATTCCTACCAACTATTTTGAGAAGCTTGTGGAAGGATATCCAAAACGTTTGACCCAAATCCTACAGCTTGAGGGCAATGCTACCAAATACTAATGAAATGTATGTAAACTTTTAACTTTGCAGAAAGTAATAAAAATGCCTTAAAAATTCTCTCTCATTATTCTGGCATTTGGCAAATATAAATCCTTTTGGTTATCCAAGCTGACCTAAAATGGATAAGTAATATTCTGATTTCATGTCAGATAGTGAGAAAAACATGCATTTGTTTCTTTTTATATATTGTATGTAAACTTCTGGTTTCAACTGTACCTAGCTACTGAGGGGGCCTGTATAACTGCTTTTCTCCTGAGGTGGCTAATACACCTACTTACTACTTTTGCCCCCTCAGTAGCCGATGCAAGCGCAGGCTTTCTTTTATTGGTTAGATTCTTATAGCCATTCATTGGCTACCGATCACTTCATAGTACCCTCTCCACTTAAGCCCCCTATTTTTTGGGTCTGTCTATTTTGTTTTTTCAATTTGTCTCTCATAGTTGAGGTCTACCTATGATGTCAATTACAGGCCTTTCTCATCTTTTTAAGTGGGAGAACTTGCACAGTTGGTGGCTGACTAAATACTTTTTCCCCACTGTATAGAATAGGGCTACAACAGTTTTTTGCCACAAAATACACCAAAAAAATAGTGAAGCCATAATCTGACACATCGCCCTTAGTTGCCAATTTATTAATGCATTTATAGGAGAAGTAGTAGAAACATTTATAATACAGAGTTATGAGAGAAGATGCTCCAAAACTGTTCATAGGGAACAGAAGTATTTACAAAAACAGACATGTCAGGAGTGGTGATTTTTCCTCCTTTTTCCTCTGGGTTTGGTCATTTTACATTTTAAAATTGATATAGCCGATCTAAATTAGTCTGGTTTAGAACACAACACTAAGGGCGACATATATTAATTTTGGCGTTTAAACGCCAATTTTTATGTGCATAATAATGGCATAGAATGCGCCTGATTTATGAACCCGCTCTACAGCGAGTCATAAATCAGGCGCTTTCTAGCGCTAACAAAACATTTCTGGCTAAGGTATAGCACTTTGAAAGTGGTTTAGCTGTTCCAGCAGTAAGGCGCCTAGAATTGCCATACTGAAGCTGTAAATTTGTAGTTTCGTACGGTTCTAGTGTACCCCGCCACCTGCACGCCCCCCCCCCCCTCAAATCAGGCACGGGCGCTCTGTAATGTGCCTGATACTGGGGGGGGGGCTATGTAAAAATATCAAAAGAAAAAGTCAGTTACAGACTTCCTGGCAGCTATTGGACTGCACACAGCTTATCACTAGACAGGACAGTTTTGATAGAATATAGCTTCTAACAATAATATTGAAAATAGTATTTGTGTTTTGTGGATGCTATTAGTAATTCTTTAACTTCAGGTTTAATGGTGTTTTCAGGTGTCCTTCAGCACCTTTGATATACATCCTGGATTTTAATGACAAATGATAAATATGCCCTATTTATGTTGAAAATGTAAGATAGCGCAATAATATGTGCTGAACAGTATTTGAAAACCACAGTCTAATTATATTTGAATAGTTCTGACATGGGAAGCAAGCTTATAATTTTCCCTATTTGCTCTGAACTCGGTTATTCTTTATTGTACAACTGCTTTGATTGATAGATATAATAGAGACCTATTGCTGAGCTAATAGCTTGCAAGTCCACATTCACGAGTCATACTCTGATCAGTAAAGCATCCTGGAGGGCTAAGTGCTGAAGTTTTAACAGTTAAAGAACACAGTATACAGTCCATGCTAAAAAAAAATACAATATTAGACTTTTTTTAGTGTCCCCTGCAATCAATACACACAGTTTTTCTATCTTTATAGCTGGGTTTTATTGTGAATATTCCATTTATTTTTTTTAGCTGTGTTTTAGTTTAAAGCAACAATTAGCTTTTTATAATTTTTGGTCTTGGCTAAAAGAATAGCAGACAAAACAGCTTAAATGAATAACAAAAATGGTTCTCTTATTGCTCCAAATACCTACTAAATGGTTAGTTTAAAGGTCATAGAAGCATAGAACCTGAAATAATCAAAGTAATCAAATGCATAAAATAAAACAATTTTAACCTTCTGTTTAAAACAGTATTCTACTAATGATCTTCTGTCCATGGGGCAAAATTAGGTGATGGAGCATGGGAAAAAATGGAAGTTTCAACCCATTGAGGATGCAAGGAATAGGCAGCCTGATCAGTGGTCACAAGACATCCATTGACTCATGACATACCACTACCTGCTGGATAATAAATGCTAGGGTTTAACCTTATGTCTGCTGCCACGAGCATGTACACAATGTTATAATTGTCACTATACTATGACAACATACAGCTGTCAGCTGAGCTCTCAAAGTGTATATCTGTGGCCACTGCATATACTGTCAATGTAGCAGTTTAACTTGAGTGAAATCACAGCTTTCCGTGTTATCTCTTAGAGGATAACAAAAGAAAGAATTGAAAGCCATTAGAAAAGTTTTGTGCCATAGTTCATTATTTGTCAAGTTTATCTTTGTTACATCTGTACTGTTCTTCTTGGAGGTGGCAGGAAACTGCCAATCACTTTTCTTCCTATGAGTCTCCCTACCCAAAAACTTCACCCTACAGCTCTCTCCCGTGTTTTGTGCCACATGTTTCCCCTTTCTTTCCAGCTTGCTTCCTATAAGATCCCTCACAACGCAAATTACATTTTATTTTTTTTTCTGCTAGAAATCACAGATTTTTTAATGAAAATATTTATTAACAATCAGTTATCAAATACAAGTATAAAATATATCCCATGACGCAGAACGGAACACTATAAATTGTAAAGCCATGTCTAACCGGCACTGGTTTCTGGTCGGATTTTCGGCAGATTCAGTATTTAGAATCCACCGAAAATCCAACTGTAACCAGTGTCCAATAGAACTCAATAGAAAATCTGTGCTGTAGACTACACAACATGGATTTTCTGCTGTAGGATTTCTAAACTAATGATCTTCCGCTGGAAGATAGAACAGGTTCTATCTTCCAACGGAATCATTGCAGATTCTAGTATATTCAATGTACTAGGAAATCCGAAAACCAACTGCGTTTTTTTGCGCAAACCCATGCCAAAAAAATGCTGTACAGCGATGTTAAAATGCCATCATATTTTTGACAGCATTTTAACATTTGCGATGTAGACATAGCCTAACATTTGCCATACATAGCATGCAATAATACAAAAAAGCACATGCTAACCTACCCTGTTTCCCCGAAAATAAGACAGTGTCTTATATTAATTTTTGCTCCTAAAGATGTTCTACGTCTTATTTTCAGGGGATGTCTTATTTTTCCATGAATAAATTATAGCAAGCTACAGTGGTGGCCAAAAGTATTGGCACCCCTGCAATTCTGTCAGATAATACTCAGTTTCTTCCTGAAAATGATTGCAATCACTAATTCTTTGGTATTAATATATTCATTTATTTTGCTTGCAATGAAAAAACACAAAAGAGAATGAATCAAAAATCAAATCATTGATCATTTCACACAAAACTCCAAAAATGGACCAAACAAAAGTGTTGGCACCCTCAGCCTAATACTTGGTAGCACAACCTTTAGCCAAAATAACTGCGAACAACTGCTTCCGGTAACCATCAATGAGTTTCATACAATGCTCTGCTGGAATTTTAGACCATTCTTCTTTGGCAAACTGCTCCAGGTCCCTGAGATTTGAAGGGTGCCTTCTCCAAACTGCCATTTTGAGATCTCTCCACAGGTGTTCTATGGGATTCAGGTCTGGACTTATTGCTGGCGACTTTAGAAGTCTCCAGTGCCTTCTCTCAAACCATTTTATAGTGCTTTTTGAAGTGTGTTTTGGGTCATTGTCCTGCTGGAAGACCCATGACCTCTGAGGGAGACCCAGCTTTCTCACACTGGGCCCTACACTATGCTGCAAAATTTGTTGGTAGTCTTCAGACTTCATAATGCCATGCACACGGTCAATCAGTCCAGTGCCAGAGGCAGCAAAGCAACCCCAAAACATCAGGGAACCTCCGCCATGTCTGACTGTAGGAACCGTGTTCTTTTCTTTGAATGCCTCTTTTTTTTTCCCTTTGTGCTTAAAGAGTTAAAGTCTCGGCACTGCCCACTCCACCTAGATCAAGGATAAGCTCGCTCTTACTAGACACTAATCATCCGTTTACTTGTGGTGCTCTGCATGTCAAATTAAACAGTCCTCTTAAATGTATTGTAGAAGTAGAAAAAGTACACACGGCACTCACCATTCGGCTTCAAATCTTCTTTTATTTAGCACATAATCCCGTGGAGGGGCTTTACAATGGATGCATTCCGTTGGTAGCGACAGCTGTTTCGCGCTTACCCGCACTTCATCTCGGCCATCTTTTTTTTTTCCTGTAAACTCTATGTTGATGCTTTTTCCCAAAAAGCTCTACTTTTGTCTCATCTTACCAGAGAACATTCTTCCAAAACGTTTTAGGCTTTCTCAGGTAAGTTTTGTCAAACTCCAGCCTGGCTTTTTTATATCTCGGGGTAAGAAGTGGGGTCTTTCTGGGTATCCTACCATACAGTCCTTTTTCATTCAGACGCTGACGGATAGTACGGGTTGACACTGTTGTACCCTCGGACTGCAGGGCAGCTTGAACTTGTTTGGATGTTAGTCGAGGTTCTTTATCCACCATCCGCACAATCTTGCATTGAAATCTCTCGTCAATTTTTCTTTTCCGTCCACATCTAGGGAGGTTAGCCACAGTGCCATGGGCTTTAAACTTCTTGATGACACTGCGCACGGTAGACACAGGAACATTCAGGTCTTTGGAGATGGACTTGTAGCCTTGAGATTGCTCATGCTTCCTCACAATTTGGATTCTCAAGTCCTCAGACAGTTCTTTGGTCTCTTTTCTCCATGCTCAATGTGGTGCACACAAGGACACAGGACAGAGGTTGAGTCAACTTTAATCCATGTCAACTGGCTGCAAGTGTGATTTAGTTATTGCCAACACCTGTTAGGTGCCACAGGTAAGTTACAGGTGCTGTTAATTACACAAATTAGAGAAGCATCACATGATTTTTCATACAGTGACAATACTTTTGTCCACCCCCTTTTTTATGTTTGGTGTGGAATTCTATCCAATTTGGCTTTATGACAATTCTTTTTATGGTTTTCCATTGACGACAAATTAAATGACGATAATAATACCAAAGAATTTGTGATTGCAATCATTTTCAGGAAGAAACTGAGTATTATCTGACAGAATTGCAGGGGTGCCAATACTTTTGGCCACCACTGTATACTAGTGTGTGATTGTGTGTGTATATATATATCTTAAAGTTTAGAGTCATAAACCATAGGATATAAAGATGTAAAGGACATTTTATGGCAGCTGCAGTGACTTATCTCAAAGGATGCTGGGACCTGTGGAGCTAGAAGTCACAGCAGGCCCCATCTGCCATCCTGTAAGATGTTTGTGTCACTATCATTGCTCTGTTCTCCCCCCTCTTCCCTCTGTTACTTACATGTACTTTCTGTCTACCCTCCTTTGGATGTTCGGGACCTGGGGTGACATCACAGTCACATGACCTCCCTTCACAGGTCGTTCAACCCTCTAATGATTTCTGCTATGTCTTATTTTCGGGGGGGGGGGGGGGGTGCTTTATATTAGGGAATTTAACAGAATCTCTGCTATGTCTTACTTTTGTGGGTGTCTTATTTTCAGGGAAACATGGTAGGTTAAATATAACATCACATGCTACACTAAAATCCTCCCTACTTCAAACATATCAAGCAAAAGAGCATTACAGTTCTGTGAAGGAGAATAGGGGAAGAAGAAGAAAAGGGGGATGGAAATCACAAGCCCAGAGCTTGGGAGGACAGGGCCATTTGTAGTCCTCAGCCTCATCGTCGTCCAGCCCATCTAGGATATTTTAGTCTCTGAACAGGTTGTGGATCACCATGCAGCAGTTTGTGATGGACCTGCTCTACCTTCTCAGCACTAGAGGCGACATGTATGATCGGAAGTAGCGGCTGTTTTCTGGCGAAAACTGCGGCTCACCAATCCGAATCCCCTGTTGGACGCAGTGATGCGATGTTAGGCGCAAACTTCGCCACTTTCAGCTGTGCCTAACATGAAGGGGCGTGCAGTGGGCGCGGTGTGGGCGTTCTGGGGCGGAACGCGGAACTTTCGAATAGTCCGAGGCATGCATGATCGCGGGTCGGCAAAGTGAGGCGCATTGCAGCTCCGACAGGCAGACCTAGTTGATTCCTACATCAGGAATTGCGATAAAGAAAATTGCCGAGAAATACAGTAATTCAAATTCTGTAAGCTCTTCTCATTGGTTGGCATAAACCAGCCAATCAGAATAGGAGCGACGGTGACCCATTATAAGCTATGGAGAAGTATTGACCAATCAAATGAAAAGGCGGGACAGTTCAAAATACAGTAAAAAATGCAGAAAAGAGCTGATTGGTTGAAATAGCGGGGGCTTGGCTATATCAGCCAATCAGAGCGCAAGCTACTTTGTCCCATTGTAGTCTATGGACAGACGTTTTTATTAAGTGTAAAACATTCTCTGTAAAAGAGCTCAAACCTTCTAAAAACATATATAAATAAAATCAATAACAACGCGTTTGTCGCTGTCACCGGCGCAAAATCAGGTATTGGGATATTAGAAATTGCCGGGAAATACAGTAATTCAAATTCTGTAAGTGCTTCTCAATGGTTGGCATAAACCAGCCAATCAGAATAGGAGCGACAGTGACCCATTATAATCTATGGAGAAGTATTGAACAATCACATGAAAAGGCAGGACAGTTCAAAATACTGCAAAAAAGGCAGAAAAGAGCTGATTTGTTGAACTAGTGGGGGCTTGGCTATCCCAGCCAATCAGAGTGCGGGCAGCTTTCACTTGAAATCGGGCGAAAACGTGCGCTCCGACACGCTGAGATTCATACATGTCGCCCAAGTTTACTGCTGGAGATCCAGATTGCATCCTTAAAGCAATTTATAAGGCGCCAGCCCTCCAGGGAGGTCACAATCAAATACATCCTGGGAAACAGTCCATAGAGTACCGAGTGGTAGAAAAGACTCCTCCTATGAGTCCAGGCTTTCAGTTCATGATCCAGGGTATGCAACAAACCCTGTGCACAGATGTTTCCTTTATGAAGGCGCACTGTGGGCAGCACCTTTTGCAAAGGTTGCGTGCATGCATGATTGACATAAGGGGCATTGAATAGCCATCCACAACATATCCTTATGTCAATTGATTAACCTACATGAGGCCACATTCCTCCATACAGAGAGTGCTGTGGCATCAGGAAGTCCTGAAATAGTCTCCAACGAATCTTTGGCTCTGATGAACTTTTGAATAGACTTGGGTTTCCACAAGTCAGGCTTTAATCCCTCCAGCTTGTGTTCCCTCATGAACCAGATCACATCCAAGTAGAACCATGGAGCTTCCCAGCTGTAAGGTTAGGAGCTATCCCACTTGTCCCAGCCAAGAAACCTCTAGAGGGACAACAAGGAGAAGCGAGACATGGATCTTCCTGCAGAGCCACTTTGTTGAATCAGAGTCTGATGGACGATGTCACACACAAAAGAGATCCTTAGCAGGGTGGGGATGTCAGGAACTCCCTTCCCGTCCTTGAGGAGATCCTTGTACATGATGGCTCGCTTAATCCATTTTGGAACCCCAGATGAAAGGAAACACGGTTCTGGAACTATAAATGGCAGAAAGAAAACATACGGTGGCATGACAGAAAAGAGGTACAGACATTCCAGTTTTAAGGTGCATTAAATGAGTGTATAGTGCACCTGAATGAATGAACCTGTCAAAAATATGATGTCTGGTATACCTCGCATAATATAATTGATGCGCCTACTCTGGGCGCATAGAAAAATGTATGCGCATAGCATACATTTTGCTATGTAGGCACGTTATAATGTGTTGTGCCTGGTGTATAATGCGCCTAATTTTGGTATACTACAGTTCATTTATGTAGAGAAAAGGCTGTCAACAGTTTTTTGGCACAAAATACAAAAAATACATGGCACAGCCCTAATGGGACATGTTGTTCATAGTTTTTCCTGACGCTGTGCAAAAGTACATAAGGCTGGACATCCTGGAAAGCCTCTTTTTTCACAGCCGCACCGCTACTAATGGCGTACTGTTAGGGTACTTTAGGTTAACATAATTAATATTTTATGTAGATTTCACAGTAAAAATCTGCACAAAATCAACATCTCATTGACTTCTATAGAAATCCATGCCATACTTCATATAATGCAGAATTTTTTCGAACATAGATTTCAAATCCATGCCAAAATAAGTGGCATGTCACTTACAATGGGCTATATTTATACCCCTTGAACTGTTTTTTAACTTAAATATTAATTTTATTGATATTTTAGACAACACTGAACATCACCATGAAGCATGGTGGTGACAGCATTATGCTGTGTAGAGGCTTTGCTTCAGCAGGGACTGAAAAGCTGGAGCGTGGAGAGGTAAGTACCGACAAGCGGGCGGAACTGGGGCCATGACACAAGCAGAGGCACGGGCGGGTCCACGATTCGGACAATGGACCACAGCGTGGACCGAGGCAACAATGACAACCATACCAATCATTTAATTTTTAAAGAATGAAGTAAATTTTTTTAAAGTCAGAATCCTGGCCTAAATTCAGTAAAAATGCTGAAGGATAACAAGGACTTTCTTAGGGAAAGGGTTCAGTACGAGACCATCCTTTTTGGGATGACTGCCTCATCTAGTTAGGGTTTCTTTTGTAGGGTTAATGTAGGGGTAGTTTTACAATTCAGTTTATGAAAGATTAAGGGCCACATGTATGAAACGGTTTTGGTCTAAAACTCACTTTTTCCTCATAGAAACCTACATACCTTCATACATATGGCCCTAAGTTTTATTAATTTTTGTGAGGATTTTGTGATTAATGTGCATATCCATAATAAGCCTTCTGTTTTATTTGGGGTTCCTTCCAATCCCTAACATTTAAAATTACATCTGTGATTTTGTTGTGATTCTTTGAAGTTTAGCCTTCTTTTTACAACCAAACTTAACCAGAGTGAATGGCACGTGTATTGTCTAGTCCACTTAATATCGAAAGGTGGACTTTGAAGGTTAAAGATGTATTTTTAGAATACAGACTAGGCTGATTATACTACCACTAAATGCTGTTTTCAAGGACTTGAGTGACAAATATATGTCTAATATTAAATCCTGGTGTGAGGTCAAATCACTAGAGAACTATATTAAGCACAGTATTGCACCCAAGGGTCTCAGAATTGCCATTCTACCAGCCCTGAGGTCTAAATCTTCCATGCTTATGAAAAAGTGGGAGAGTAAATCCACAGCAAACGCATTCCATTTTATGGGGATTGTGTTGGGGAAGGAGAAAGTGAGACTAGAACTTTCAACATCTAAACCAAAAGAGACTGTCCAGCTAACTCTTAAACATAGGAGTGAGACAGATTTTACCAACAAAGAGATAGAACTTCAAAACTCTATTGAAAAATTTACTTTTTCTCTTAAACTAAGGAAGCATAAGCAGTCTGTCAGAGATTTGACAGCATTTATAGAAAACCACGCCTATCATTTCACTAGGCGTTCCCAGGCAAGAGGTACAGAGGCTGAAATATCATCTTCAGACACTGACTTCTCTGACACTGATAGAAAAGAGTTTCCGTTGTCAGCTCAAAACCTTTACCACACTTATTGACCATTTATTTCTTTATTTTGTGTTCTACAAATATTTGAATACCTGATTCTTTGATTTGTTCATTAATAAAAATTTTCTTGAATTTGAAAAAAAAAACAAAAAACCTTTACCACACAAGGAATAGAGGAAGAGCATAATGTATCAAATAAACTACTTGGAAAGCCCAAACCATCTTCATATTTGCTATTCTCCTACAGTTACTTGGGCCAGACAACCCTCCTGACAACCTCCTGACAACACTGTCTTTTTTAGAGGAAATTATCCAGAAGCCTCACTCAATCAACACTACCTAACAGACTATTTTGAAATCCATAGTGATTCAACTGGATCTCTTTTTATTAACCTCTCTAATAAGGTTCTAACATGTCCGGAAAAAAAATGTTTTGATGAAGGGACCATCATTTTTCCCACATGCAAGTGGCTAAAAGACCTCAACCGTTTTGCAAAGAAATTGAAGTGGAAGAAATTCTACTTACATGACAATAGAAGATGTCGTGAACTTGGGATAGACCCTGAGGAATTTAAGATAACAGATGTCTTTACATCTCTATGGCAGGAATCAGAAAAGGACCCTAATAAGGGACCATTTTCCACCTGTAAATCAAAAAGCACCAAAATGCTCTCTTTAGGGCCTGACGATAGTATTGATATATTCCTTAAGGTTGTAATTGATGCTATTAAATGGATTGATGCCACCACATCATATAAGGATGGTTATAACAGAAATCAGAAAGCAAAGCAATGTGCTCTCTAAGGATAATCACTCTATCACTATAAAGTCTGCTGATAAGAGGGGCAATTTGGTTATTTTAAATCACGCCAATTAAAGGGACACCTGTCTTCATATCCTAAGGAATAAGGATAGATATAGGATCCTTGATTGTGATCCTACTCCCTGATTCCATAATAAACTTAAGTCAATTCTAACCGTGGGTTTGCAAAATAGACTAACTGACCATATGGTCCACCTAAAGTAGACCATATGACATGACATCAGAATAAACCTTACCTGTTTTAGGTCAATTAGGATTATCACAATTATTTATATTTTCCAGAGTAATATGAGAGAGAAAATGTTTAAGGCATTTTGATTACTTTCTGCAAAGTCATAAGTTTACATAAACTAGGATTACTATGCCTTTAAACAATTTGGGACAGCCCATATGATGATGTCATGTCTTTGGAAGCTTTTGATAGGTTTATTGGCAACATCTGAGTTATTTAGAGACACACCTATCAACCTGTAGTCTCTGGGACCAATAACCTTACCCAAAACATCGGGATTTATTTGTATCAGGTGTTATGTCCCTTTGTTCTCTCTTTGCCTTCTTACATATGGGACTCTACTGACTTACTCAATAAACTAGAGGATCTTTCATCTGAAGGATGTTTTTGGCTATGTAGGATCTATGTTGAGGCTTTGCACAGTTCCATACCAAATCATTCAGGGTTATAGGCTGTGTCCTCTTTTCTTTGGTCATGATTTACCTTTCTAGAACCCCATCATTTCATTATTATAGAAATCCTCAACTTTGTCCTCACTCGTAATTATTTTGTTCTCAATGGTAAATTCTATGACTAGCTCAGGGGCACCGCGATGGGCAGTGCTTGCAAGCAAATCTGTTCCTGGGCTGGTGGGAGAGTACCATTGTTTTCTCCAAACCCTGCTCTCCATATCATTAGTTTGTTTAGTTTTGGGGTTGCTATATAGATGGTATGATGAAAGTGTAGACATGGCTGAGGAATCCTTTAAATCCTTTGTGGTTGACCTTAACATCAATGAAATTGGGTTATTCTTCACTTCAGAAATTCATAAAGATCATCTGCATTTTTTAGAGGTCCCTATTTCTAAATATAGTATTGGTATCCTGGATACTACTATTTTCCATAAACCCACAGCAGGTAACAATCTTTTGAAGTGGAACAGTTTCACACTTACCCCCTAAAATGGGGGATTCCAAAAGGACAGTTTCTTAGGTTATGTCACAACTGCTCCACTTTTTAGCACTTTTAGCACTTTTTAGTTTAAAATCCCAGGATCTTAAACTGAGTTTTATGGATTGAGGATACCCCAAAAGATCCTACATACTACCTTTAATGCAGTCAGAGGACATCTCTGTTGACACCTAAAAGAGAATATTTAGAAGAACCTGTAAGGATCACAGGTACCTTTGACACAGTATTGAAAAAAATCAATAATGATAACTAAAAAAATTTGGCCCATCCTCAAAAAGATCCCACAATCTCTAACTATTCTGTTCACAGCCATTATGTCCTCCCAAAAAAAGGGCACCTGATTATACAATCAGATCAAAGGCACATATAGATGTGGGTAAAGCCAGTTAATGTATTGACATTTCAAATAGATTTGTAAGCACTGTTACTGAGTTATCTTATAAAGCCAGATACTTCACAAACTGTAAGACTTCCATTGTTATTCATTTAGCTACCTACAAATAAAGACAAAATGGAAACTTTGTCACCGGATACTACAGGATGCTGGCGACATCCAACATTCTCGCATTACACCAATAGGGCAACATATGCGGCATATACACTCGCAGATTGGCCAATAATAATACCTTGCAGTAGTCCTACTGCGATTACACAGTGCTTTAAACCATTCTCTAAATGTCATGATCGTGATACTAACCAGTAAGCACGTGCACTGTTTGAAGTGTCTATGTCTCTATTATCTCGATGTTGTACAATACACATGTCTGGGATCCTTTTCCTGACCTTTATATTTCTAATTGGATATCACAATTTACCAACAATGTTTCTATTGGCTCTAATGCACTTGCATTTTTGGTGGGGTTGTATAAGTGTTGAATTCCGCCACTTCCAGCAGGTATGATGATTGGTGGGTATTTACTTAGAGTGGCTTTTTATAGCAAGCAGTTTCTTTCTCACTACCATCTGTGTCAGTATCAGATTCCACATCATGCAGCACAGATTTGTATGGCTACTTGGTCGCGGTATTGTAAGTAGCCTTGGTGGCCAACTATTTTGCATTTTGCATTCTATCTGCACGTGGCTGCTTACATAGGCGTAACTTTGGTTCAAAAAGTGGGGGAGACCAATTTTTCCTCCACTCCCTTCCTTTCCCTCTCTCCATCCATTTCCCTTTCCCTTCCTTCCCTTCCCCTCCATTCCTTTCCCTGAGGTGAAGTGGCCCCCTCTAACCCAGCTAGGAGGTTTGGGGGAGTGCTGTGAACTCCCCCAGCAGGTCCAGACAGAGCCCGTACGCCAAACACTTTTGGTGCAATCCGTAAGGTTATCAGTGGCTCTCATGATGATAAGTTTTACGATTCCCTGTATGGTTAAAACTGTGATATTTAAGAAGAAATTCCATAGAAGTGAACGTCGGATGCATATTAAGATTTACCTATTAAAGGTGCCGCAACATTCTATGGTGATTCTGATATATAGTTTCAAATTATACACATCTATGCTATTTTGACGTCACTGATAGTACGTATTTTGTTGTCACTGTTGTTAACTTAATACTACAGTTTGATAATTACTGAAGTTTAGGGCCAGACTGGGGCTAATAAGCAGCTCTGGCAATGAAGTCAAATTAGCCCACCTACAATATTTCCCCCTCTACATAGAAATAAAAAATGTTGTGCAATGCAACAAATTTCGCTTAACCCCTCACCCATTCCATCATCACTACTCAATTAAATTTGTAATACACACAACAGAAAGAGGAAAATAAAAGAACCCAATCTCACTGTACCCCTAGGAATCGCTTATGTCACATACTGTACCCCAAAATTTATTGTATTGCATACCATACACAAAAAATTACATTACTCACTGCACCCCAGTGATATATTACATATAGTAGATATAGAAATTATATTACTAATTGCACCTTAGAAATTAATTGTACATTGTACTCATGAAATAGTATAATTCACTGTACCCCAAAAATGTATTATATTACACACTGAACCCTAGAAGTGAATTACATTACTCACTGTACTCCAGAGATTACATTACATACCATACCCCAGAGATTACATTACTCACTGTACCCCAGAGATTACATTACTCACTGTACTCCAGAGATTACAGTACACCATAACACATGGGTTACATTACACACCGTACCCCAGAGATTACTACATAACACACCGTACCCCAGAGATAACATTACACACTGTACCCCAGAGACTACATTACACACCGTACCCCAGAGATTACATTAAACACTGTACAACAGAGATTATACTACACCATACCCCAGAGATCATTACATTACACACTGTACCCCAGAGACTAACTACATTAGACGAGGTACCCCAGAAATTGTGTGTTTAGGTATACATTTATTGAACACAGACACACTACACACTTAGGGTGAGTTCAAATGACGGTGTTTTGGCACTGACAGTATCGTTTGCTTGTTGGAAATTCGGTGATTGCAAACGCAGAATTCCGAAGAGCAAACGACCCAGACTTCAAATAATTCTTTGTAGGCGCTGACAGTACGCGACGAAAATACTTGAGTACAATCAGTGTCATCTCAATAACGACACCGAGTTTACATAGGTTATAATGTAAATCAGTTTCTTGTTGGGTTGGACAGTCTTGAAGCAGATCCAGCACTGAATCCGCCCCAGAATCAACATTCATCTCTTCTGCGTGAACGTTCCCTTAAGGTATATTCACACGGTGTATAGCGGGGCGTACTGTGCGCTCTTCTATATACTGGGTGTTTTAGAAGTACACGCTGGTCGGTCCAGACTTCTAAAATGTGGCGGGGCCGGCCCCATTCACATGCCCTTTTTTTCTCCCGCGGCGCAGTACATTTCGGTGAAAATGAAAGTAAATCATATCTCTCATTGAGAGCTATGAATTACCGTAGTTACAGTCCGTACCTCGGGGTGCCTTACTCACCCCTACGCACATACACTCAACACCTAGCACACTTGTCCCCTCCTTACCTATCTCCTGTAGTCTGGTGCAGTCAGCAGCTTCTTCCTCCCACTACAAAGAGGGGAGGCAGGGGGCCAATGATTCATTGGACAGAAGCGTCTCTTCTTCTCTGATGAGGGCTGAGCACAGGGGAAGTTGTATATGAGGGGAGGGAAAGATACTTACACAGCCCCAGATACAGAGTGTGCTGGACTGTGAACAGCGTTCTGATTGGTGAAGCAGCCCCTGCTGACTCCTGCTCTACCAGTCAGCGCTGCTCTCACTCAGCACTGACACTTGAGGCTGCTACCTACTCTGTCCACCAAGATGCACAGAAATATAGGAGGCAAAGGGTTAACTTCTTCCACCTCTGTGCTTTGCCCTTTACCACTTACTATATTCTCATGCTTTCATATGGATTATTTTTTTATTAAAGTGACTAAAAAGTGGGAGTGGACCGTCCAACACCCAGAAAAAAGTGGGGATGACCATGCCCCTCCATACCCCACTAAAAATACGCCTATGACTGCTTACATGGTTCCATAGTCAGCCAACATTTTGGCTATCATCAAGGCACTCTGAAATCTTTTTTTTAACTATCTCTCTCTGGGTTTACTAATATTGTTATATGTCCTAATAAATTTTGCCTGTTGTGCATTTTTTATGATCTCCCTGATGACCCTGATTTACACTAGGAGAAACAGGTTGGAGTTATTTGAACTGTCTTGACCTACATTTACCTGCTATATGGTCTATTAGAGTAATTTGGTGTGTCTTGACCTCTGTTTAGCTGTTGGAGTCATTTGGTCTGTCTTAACCTCTATTTAGCTGCTATTGGACATTCCATATCCACTTTTAATCTTTTGACTTTCTCTCTAATTGATCTTTAGATGCTTGATAGGCATTATTTCCTATCGCCCATATTAGTTGTGTATACTAATCAATTATTTGAAAGAGGAGGGATAACAAGGGCTTTCTTACGGAAAAGGTCCAGTATGGGTTCACCTTTTTCGGGGTGATTTCCCCATGTAGGTAGTTTCTTTTGCAGGGTTAATCTAGGAATAGTTTTAATATTCAGTTTATTAAAGGTTAAAGGGATTGTCTCACTACAAGGATTGCTTTTCATGTTAAAGATCTTGCAAAAACAAATCACTTTACAATATGTGTCCATTAACAGTGTCCTACCTATTACTAGATATCCCCTCTTGTATGGGCTGCATCAGCTCCTCAGGTCGCCATAGCTACAGACCTGTTTGATCTCTCATGATAGGCTGCCAGGACTGGTTGCTATAGCTACAGACCTGGCTTCTACTGCAGCCTAGTAGAAGCCAGTAAACATGCCCCTGAATTCAAAGTGAAACCAAGAAAACAGGACTGAGGTGAGATGAATTGATGTAGTGAGACAACCCCTTTAAGTTTTATTCATTTTTGTGAGGATTAATTTTCTCTGTGATTAATGAAGCAAGGCATTCATAGGAAGAATCCCACCAATATAATAGAGATGAAACTGTTTTATACAGAGAAATGGACTAAAATACATCCAAACTGAAGTGAAGGACTAATCAACAATTAGCTGTGCAGTTGCTGGTACAGGGGAGGAGGCAGGATGGATCGTTCCCGTCCTGACTCCTCCCCTGTATCAGCGTCGCAGGGGACGCACAGTTTTCACCGTGCCCCCTGCGACGCTGGGATCTGCTCAGTACGCAGCTCTGCCGGCCGAGTAGATCCATGGGAGCTGCATGACAGCGTAAGCGGCGTGGTGACATCACGCCACTTACACTGCTCTGCAGCTCCCGGAGCTGGTCATGGGGATCGTTGTCGGGTGAGTAATTTTTTTTTATTTTATAATTAGCTACTACCTGGGTATAGGGACATCTACTGGCTACAAGGGGGCATCTACTGGCTACAGAGGGGCATCTACTGGCTACAGGGGGCATCTACTGGCTACAGGGGGCATCTACTGGCTACAGGGGGCATCTACTGGCTACAAGGGGGTATCTACTGGCTACAGCGGCATCTACTGGCTACAAGGGGGCATCTACTGGCTACAGGGGGCATAAACTGGCTACAGTGGGACTCTACTGGCTACAGGGGCATCTACTGGCTACAGGGGGGCATGTACTGGCTACAGGGGGCATCTACTGGCTACAGGGGCATCTACTGGCTACAAGGGGGCATCTACTGGCTACAGAGGGGCATCTACTGGCTACAGGGGGGCATCTACTGGCTACAGAGGGGCATCTACTGGCTACAGGGGGGCATCTACTGGCTACAGGGGGCATCTACTGGCTACAGAGGGGCATCTACTGGCTACAGGGGCATCTACTGGCTACAAGGGGGCATCTACTGGCTACAGAGGGGCATCTACTGGCTACAGGGGAGCATCTACTGGCTACAGAGGGGCATCTACTGGCTACAGGGGCATCTACTGGCTACAGAGGGGCATCTACTGGCTACAGGGGGGCATCTACTGGCTACAGAGGGGCATCTACTGGCTACAGAGGGGCATCTACTGGCTACAGAGGGGCATCTACTGGCTACAAGGGGGGCATCTACTGGCTACAAGAGTGCATCTACTGCTGACCAGGGGGTATCTACTGGCTACAGGGGCATCTACTGGCTACAGGGGCATCTAGTGCTGATAAAGTGAGGAGTCTAAGATGTTTGTTTTGTATATTCTACAGTGAAGAGTCGAGGCCGGGAAAAGACGTCATGGTGTCTGGGACAGATGGAGAAGAAGAAGAGAAAGAGAACAACTCTTCAGAGACGTCTCCTGTAAGTGCCTGGATGTAACTTTACTGTAATCGATTATATGTCTGCAGAGCCTGTTTACAGCTGGTATCTATCCACCACTGTATGGTCACTGTATGCCAGTAATATTAGTTGTAGTATAATGGTTTGCATTCAGTTTGTATTATTCGGTCACTATGTGCTGGTGATATGTGGTCATGGTGTGGTGGTATTATTCAGTCACTGTGTGGTGATATGTGGTCATGGTGTTGCGGTAGTCAGTCACTATGTGCTGGTGATATGTGGTCTTAGTAGGACATTGGTACTATTAGCCTGGGATTCTGGTTGGTGTAGCGGTGTTATTTGGTAACTGTATGACTATTACTTAGTAGTTTTATACATAGCACATTGTAATAAAGCTTGTTGTATATTTCAGATTTGGTTGATGGTGATGCACTGTGTTTCATTGTGGCGCATTATGTTACGTGGGGGGCGAAATTTCTTCACCTCGCCCTGAGTGCAATTTAGCCTAGGAATGGCCCTGGTCAAACCACATTCATAAGATCAGACACATATATGAATGTGGTTCGGCAAAACTAGGCGCATTACTGATCCGACAGGCAGACCTATCTGAATGTGGTCTGCCTGAGCCTGAGGAGTCAAAGTGGAGCTAAATTTGCTGTAAGGGGCAAAAATGTCCAATATTTCTCAACTAACACTAGTACATTAATAAAAATTAATTTATTATAATTATTAAATATATAAAATTTAATTATTTAAATTTAATGAAAAATGTGATCATATAAAATTAATATTAAAATATATAATGTCCCCAAAATACAGAAATATCTCCTATAAAATGTATTTAAAATTCATAGAATCTTAAACTAATGCAAACTTTACATTAAATAACCCACTGATTATGTTGTTCAGATTTTTATATTTTACATTTTTACTACATTAAATTTGAAATTTAGTTTTGCTGCTCTCACCCTTTATTCTACATACAGCAAGAGCCAGCACAGCACAGGTATTGCTGGGACCTGTGGTTCACCAAACAGGATCACTACCATAGTTTCTAGTCACTGACTGCTATTCTATGACTTTTCTCTTATTTCCAGCCTGTCTATAACCCTAATACATGGTAATGCGCCTAATTTTTGTAATGCGCCTAACACATAGGCGAGGCGCGTCGAACTTTACACCATTTATGAACGCACAAAAACCACTTTCATACATCAGGTGTATTATACACTGAAAATGAGACTCGACTATTTACTTTTTACGCACCTTTCTTCATACATGTCGCCTTAATTTAAACTGTGGGATATTTAAAACACTTGCAGTGCAATGAAAGCCATATCCTACATCACACTGTAAAAGATGAAAATAAATATATAGGTTTTTGTTACAAGTTTGTCACAATTGTGGTATTAGAAAAAAGGGTTCTTTTAGGATAAATGAGTTGAGCGTCCATTCCTTGTATACTTTTTTATTAGTAACACATGATAAGAGATGCAATTTGTTTGAATATCTATGTAAAAGTAGTGCTATACATTTATGTTTAAATCAAGGGCTGATATATACCATTGTGGCTGCTATGGGGCCCTGTAAAGAGTAGATCCAGAACAAGTTTACTGCATGCCTTATTCTACTGAATGATAAGAATCAGTGCCAGGATCTATTTCTTTAGGTGATACCAGCTGTTTTCATTCCAGGAAGGATAATAGTGATACTATTCTACTGTCACTAGGTCACACATAGAGGGGTATCCCCTTTCATTTATCCACTTATTGTATGGGTAATTATTGGTAGTCCTTTAAAAAAGTTATAAGCTTTGTTTGTTTCTGTGTTTTAGAGATCTTGCATGTACACTCACCGGCCACTTTATTAGGTACACCTGTCCAACTGCTCGTTAACACTTAATTTCTAATCAGCCAATCACATGGCGGCAACTCAGTGCATTTAGGCATGTAGACATGGTCAAGACAATCTCCTGCAGTTCAAACCGAGCATCAGTATGGGGAAGAAAGGTGATTTGAGTGCCTTTGAACGGGGCATGGTTGTTGGTGCCAGAAGGGCTGGTCTGAGTATTTCAGAAACTGCTGATCTCCTGGGATTTTCACGCACAACCATCTCTAGGGTTTACAGAGAATGGTCCGAAAAATAAAAAACATCCAGTGAGCGGCAGTCCTGTGGGCGGAAATGCCTTGTTGATGCCAGAGGTCAAAGAAGAATGGGCAGACTGGTTCGAGCTGATAGAAAGGCAACAGTGACTCAAATAGCCACCCGTTACAACCAAGGTAGGCAGAAGAGCATCTCTGAATGCACAGTACGGCGATCTTTGAGGCAGATGGGCTACAGCAGCAGAAGACCACACCGGGTGCCACTCCTTTCAGCTAAGAACAGGAAACTGAGGCTCCAATTTGCCCAAGCTCATCGAAATTGGACAGTAGAAGATTGGAAAAACGTTGCCTGGTCTGATGAGTCTCGATTTCTGCTGCGACATTCGGATGGTAGGGTCAGAATTTGGCGTCAACAACATGAAAGCATGGATCCATCCTGCCTTGTATCAACGGTTCAGGCTGGTGGTGGTGGTGTCATGGTGTGGGGAATATTTTCTTGGCACTCTTTGGGCCCCTTGGTACCAATTGAGCATCGTTGCAACACCTTGTGGAATCTATGCCACGAAGAATTGAGGCAGTTCTGAAGGCAAAAGGGGGTCCAACCCGTTACTAGCATGGTGTACCTAATAAAGTGGCCAGTGAGTGTAGTTCAGGTCACTCGCAGCGGTAGCCACACTTCCCCAGATGCTTCTTGATTCTCTTCTATCTATATTGCTAGGTTCTTAGCACCACACATTTCCTGAGCATATGCAGTAGCTCCGAGCACCACCACCACCCTACACTATTAGTGCAATAAATAGGATAGCTTCTGTACACATGCCATAGCCACAGAGCTGTCCTCTTCCAGTCAATACAACTACATTTCAGCGCTGTTTTATGAATGTCGGTGGTGCTGCAGAGATCAGCAGCAGTGGACAAAGCTGCATTCTCCTGATAGCATCCAATGCTGGATGCCACGAGATCATTGGTCTCAGTGTGTAGGGCACTATTAGCAGGGGCGTAACTAGAGAAGCCTGGGTCCCATAGCAAACTTTTGGATGCCCCCGATTCCCCCGCCTCCCTGACCACGAACATTTACCGGGACCTCTTAATTCATGCTGTTACTAGATAATACAAGGAGTGATTACCTCACCATAGATATCACCATCATACTGCTACCAAACAAATCCCAGTATACTAAGACCAACATTACCAATAACACTACTACATATGGACCTGATTATACCACCAGAACACGACCACAAATTACCACCACATAGTGACTGAATAATACCCCTATACTATTACTGAATAAAGATCAATATTACCGCCATATAGTGGTATATACCAGTGTAGGCATGTGCCCTACAGACTGTAAATTACCTCCATACAGTGACCATATAGTGGTAGATACCAGTGTACACAGGTTCTGTAGACTGTATATTACCTCCATACAGTGACCATATAGTGGTAGATAGCAGTGTACACAGACTCTGCAGACTGCATATTACCACCATACAGGGACCATATAGTGGTGAATATCCGTGTACACAGACTCTGCAGACTGTATATTACCTCCATACAGTGACCATATAGTGGTAGATACGTGTACACAGACTCTGCAGACTGTATATTACCTCCATACAGTGACCATATAATGGTAGATACATGTACACAGACTGCATATGAGCGATTACAGTGATGTTACATCTTGTGACTCACATGTGACGTTTCTCTAACGAGTCGTTGACTTTCCCTTTTGTTCTGCATCCGGTCCAAAGCATCATGATGACTACTCCTGGACACCACTTGTCCCTGCAGATTTGGACACAGTTATCTTAGAATCCTGATTCTTCCAGCACCTCACTCCCTGCCCGCCACTTCTGTACAAACATCCTAGGTGTGGAAGAGTGGGTGCAGGCCATAAATTAGAGGCCCAGTCTCCTAGAGGGGAGGAGAGGAACAGAGGATTCAACCCCATATAGATAGGCAAAGAGGGTTAGGTAGCTATAGGGGGCAAGATAGGTAGACAGGCAGGGTTTAGGTAGCTATAGGGAGCCATACAGGTAGGCAGGGGTTAGGTGGGCTATAGGAGCCATATAGTTAGGTAGGCAGGGTTTAGGTAGCTATAGGTGCCCCATATAGGTAGACAGACAGGGTTTAGGGGAGCTATATAGGTAGGTAGGCAAGCTTTAGGGGCAATGGCGGCTATATAGGTAGGCCAGCAGGCTTTAGGGGGCTATAGGGTCTATATAGGCAGGCAGGCTTTAGGGGGCTATAGGAGCTATATAGGCAGGCTTTATGTGGCTATAGGGGCTATATAGGCAGGCAGGCTTTAGGAGGCTATATAGGTAGGCTGGCAGGCTTTAGGGGACTATGTAGGTAGGAAGGCTTTAGGGGGCTATAGGGGCTATATAGGAAGGCAGGTTTTAGGGGGCTATAGAGGCTATATAGGTAGGCCAGCAGGCTTTAGGGAGCTATAAGGGCTATATAGGTAGGCCGGCAGGCTTAAGGGGGGTATATAGGAAGGCAAGCTTTAGGGGGCTAGATAGTCAGGGAGGCTTTAGGGGGCTATATAGGCAGGCAGGCTTTAGGGGGCTATAAGGGCTATATAGGTAGGCTGGCAGGCTTTAGGGGACTATATAGGCAGGCAGGCTTTAGGGGGCTATATAAGCAGGCAGACTTTAGGGGGATATAAGGGCTATATAGGCAGGCTTTAGGGGGCTATAGGGGCTAGATAGGCAGGAAGGCTTTAGGGGCCTATATGGGCTTTATAGGCAGACAGACATGCTTTAGGGGGATATAGGGGCTAGATAGGCAGGCAGGCTTTAGGGGTCTAGATAGATAGGCAGGCAGGCTTAATGGGCTATAGGGGCTAGATAGGTAAGCAGTGGAGTTAAAATATGAAATAGCTTACTTACCTCTGTCCACGCTCCCTCGATGCGATGCGCTTCAGCCTCTGTGCTTGGCGCAGGCCCATGATGATGTGATGTCATCGTGCCGCCCATGTGATCACCGGCACCTGCTAGATTTAAGGGCTAAGGCCTGTCAGGGAAAGTAGCAGAGCTCCATTCTGCTACCACCGGGCAGCGCTGCCTTGTACGCTCGGGCCGGAGAGCCTTTTGCCTTCCAAAGACCCAGTGGATCAAAAGCAAATTGAGGGCACTTGAGCTTCTCAGCTCCTTTCCCATAATGTCACAAGGCATGTATGCAGATGCTTCGTGGAGTGCAAAAGGCAATTTCGAATCTCCACACGCCTATATGGCACTCACCCTAGGGAGAGATCTTCCCTTTCTGAGGCCCTATCTAACTAATAACCAGAGGTGCTACATACCTATCTACCATATGCCCTATTTGCCTAACTACATGGGGCCCTACCTACTTAACTATCAGGATTGCTACCAACCTAACTACCAGGGGTGCTACTTACCTAACTACATGTGGCTCTACCTACCGACCTACCTAATGGAGCGCTTACGTACCTATTGTAGGTCTACCTATATGCTTCTATCAACCTAACAAATGAGGGCGTAACAGTATGGTGTTTATATGGTAGTGATATGAAGTTGTATTATTTGGTCTTTTTAAATTGTTGTTACTTGTAATATTAGTCTTGGTATACTAATTTGGTCAGTAACAGTATGGTGGCATTAGTCAGACACTAAAAAGTGATGATATGTGGTGATAATGTGCACGTATTTTTTTTACCCTTGTATATGTACTAACCAGCAGAATAAATATAACATTTCAACATGTCATGGTCCAAACTCCCAAAAAAAACCTAAACACGGGTACTGAGAAGAGCTGCGTTACTATCAAAAATGGACCTACTAATGCGATGATCCTTTCCATCCTGATAGTATCGGCCTGCAGCAGCCAATTTTACTTTGGTAATTAAAAATGGAGGGACATCACACCACTTGTTTACTTTATCTATGTATTGGAAATCTAAAAATGGGCATTTAACTATACTCAATAAATAAATAAATAATTAATTTAAAAAACAAATATAGATCCCCACATTTTTCCTAACCAAGCAAGGTAAAACTGGCAGCTGCAGGCTGATGCTATCAGGTTGGGAAGGTCCATGGATATTGTTCCTTTCCCACCCTTAAAAATATCAGCCCACTGCTACCCTAGGAGCAAATGATCACATTAAAAGGTCTGCTTCTGACAGTAACCAAGCACTTCACAGTACCACTGCTGCATTGGGTACTGGGATAGTAACGAGAAGGAGTTAGTGCCAGCCTTTGGGTTACATAAAAATACAGCTGGCTAACACCTAGCCCTAGCACTAGTAATAGAGAAGCATCAGATACCTCAATTACTGACACTGGAATACAATGGTAAAAAAAACACAGAATGACAAAAGGCACTTTATTTAAATAAACACTCCTTGACAGCATCCCTCTTTGTCCACTTTATTTAAGAAATAGATCCAATGCTGGTCTTACATAGTCCAAAGAGGAAACCTGTAAAAATACATAATCACAACTATTATTCTGCCACAGAAGTATGTTAGAGAAGTGCCTGATAAGTGTGAGCAGCAGTCTCTGTTCTAGCGAATGGTAGATAGTAAACTTACTATATTCATTCCATAGCAAAAATGATGTGTTATCTCTATTCTACAGGTTGATATGCATCCGCCAATACCAAACATATAAGGTTTTCGTTATGTCTTGGTACTGAAAAAAAATTCCAAACATTCTCTATTTTTGAAATTTGCACCACAGCGCCATTTTGTGCAACCAATAACTTTTTTGTACTAATAACTACGGATTTGTGTGACGGTGCATTTTTTGCGGGCTGAAGTGTACTTTTTATTGCTAGCAGTTTGGACTGCATGCGACTTTTTAATCATTTTTATTTCAATTTTTATGGGACGTGAACAAAAAAAACACAATTTTGACGTTTGGAATTTTTTTTCTTCTACGGTGTTCAGCGTGCGGGATAAATTATGTTATATCTTAATAGATCGGACTTTTTTGGACGCAGCGATACCAAATCAGTTTAACTTTTTTATTATTTAATTTTTTTTATTTGTAAAATGGCGAAAGGGGGGTGATTTGAACTTTTAATACTTTTTAATTTTTTTTACACTTTAAAACTTTTTTATTTTACTTTAACTTTGAGTCCCCCTAGGATGCTTCACCACTAAGGGGGTTGATCATGTCTACAGCCTAATGCATTGTACATACAATGCATTAGGGTGTACAAAAATGGCAGTTTCCCCACTTCCTGTCTGGGATCGGAAGTGGGGAAATTGAAAACATGGTAGCGATTGAAGCCTTCACAAGGCTTAAAGAAAAAAACGGAAACACGGGGGGGCTGGTGTTGCCTCTCTGTTGGGTTCAGTTTGATTTCATCCTTTGAGTTGTGAGTATGGCCGTGTTTCTGTTTTTTTCTTTGAGAAATTAATGTCCCATTTTTTCTGTAAATTGTGAGTGTAGGGACTTTAGGAGCCTTGACGGGGCTTACAAGCTTGCATATAGTGGCCACTGTATTAACTAATACCTCATATTTGATATTTTTCCAGTATGTGCATTTTTTTGCCCAACAGAACTAGGTAGCAGAGGGTGTCTGTATTTTGTGTTGGATACCCCAAAAATGCTGGGCAGCCTGCCCAATCGAATAGTGAGTGGTTGTCTTACGGGTATGTTTGCATTTATGCAGTTTCCCAATGTATTGTATTGTGACTTTTTTGCATGCTGTGTGAATAGGTGTCAATTTAATGTGCAGTCTGGTTATTCCCCTAGTGGTGAGATGTTTGGGCTACTGCCTAGCAATCAGCTGCACCTGTGTATTATTCCTAAGTAGCATGGGCGCTGTTGCCTCTCTGCTGGGTTCTAATTTCAGCCTTTGAGCTGTGAGTATGGCCGTGTTTCCGTTTTTTTCTTTGAGAAATTAATGTCCCATTTTTTCTGTAACCTTCACAAGGCTTCCAGCTGCTATGTTAAGCGAGCAAGACATAGCGATTTCACCTCTGATGTCCTGATTGCAGTGAGAAACTGCACGGCACTGTTTCTCATTGATTTAGACGCTGCAACATCTAAGGGGTTAAACAGTGCGCAAGGGGGCTAAGGAATTAAGGAATGTGATTTACTTTAGAGTCACTGGTGTCAATGGTAAGCAGCAGATAAATGATTCAAACTTGTGGCTAACTTCGCTCCGTTATTGTTATGGCGTGGAAGAGCTGCTACGTAGAGCGACATGTATGATTTTCAGTGCTTAGGCGCCAATTTTTCTGCGCATAAAAATAGTGTAGAATGCACCTGATTTATGAACTCGGTCTACTGCAGTTGATAAATCAGGCGCATTCTAGCGTAGAAACGACAATTCTGGCTCAGGTAAAGCACTTTGAAAGTGGTTTACCTGTTCTAACAGTAATGCGCCTGGAATTGCCATACTGAAGCTATAAGTCGCCCATAGTGTTCAGTTCTTTCCCATAGGTCATCTAAATTGTCACAAAACTCATCTCTAGTTGCTACAACGTTCTCTCTAATCTTCTGCGACGATTAATTTTATGTTTACACTGTTCACTTTGTTCTTTAATAAATGTGTACTCTGCTTCCTGAGTCTTTGGAAAAAGAATGCATTTGCTTAGGTCCAGTGGGAAAATAATCCACAGAGCCTTAAGTGGACATTCTCTGTTCAGGTGGTACTGTCTCTTTAAAGGGGATGAATCACTTCATCAGTTCGGCTGTTTTCTTGAAGCTTGAGACTCTCATTTCCTGAAATCCAGGGGCATTTCTTCCCCTTCCAGCTGGGTGTTTCTTAACTGAAAGGGGATGACATCAATTTTTTAACGGATTTTGGTGCTAGGATCTGCATCTTTGCGGATTTTGGCGCTAACAAAGTTATATCGCGTTTGTCGCCAAAAGTACAGGGGGGTTTTTTTACGGATTTTGCCCTAAAGTCCATATTTTAACAAATTTTGGTGCTAAGATCTGCAATTTTATGGATTCTGCCGCTAATAAAGTTATCTCGTGTTTGTCGCCAAAAATAAGTTTTTTTTAAGGACTTTGGCCCTAAAGTCCATGTTTTAACAAATTTTGGTGCTAAGATCCGTATTTTTATGGATTTTGGCACTAATAAAGTTATCTCGCTTCTGACGCTAAAAATACATTTCCGTTTTTTACGGATCTGGGCGCTAAAATGCTTTTCTTAACATATTTTGGCACTAATAAAGTTAAGAAAAGGATTTTAGCGCCAAAATCCGTAAATAAACGTATTTTAGTGCCAAAATCCGTCAAAAGACGGATTCTTGCACCAAAATCCGTTAAAAAACGTATATTGAGCGTCAGAAGCGAGAGAACATTATTAGCGCCAAAATCTGTAAAAAAAGGATTTTACCGCCAAAATCCGTAAAAAACGTATTTTTAGCGTCAGAAACAAGATAACTTTATTAGCGCCAAAATATGTTAAGAAAAGCATTTTAATACCAAAATCCGTAAAAAAAACGGATTCTGGTGCCAAAATCCGTTAAAAAAACGTATTTTTGGCGTCAGAAGCGAGAGAACTTTATTAGCGCCAAAACATGTTAAGAACAGGATTTTAACACCAAAATCCGTTAAAAAAAACGGATTCTGGCACCAAAATCCGTAAAAAACATATTGTTAGCGTCAGAAACGAGAGAACTTTATAAGCACCAAAATCTGTAAAAAAAGGATTTTGGCGGCAAAATCTGTTAAAAAAACGTATTTTTATCATAAGAAGCTAGATAACTTTAATGGCGGCAAAATCTGTAAAGAAAAGTATTTTAGTGCCAAAATCCGTAAAAAAAGGATTCTTGTGACAAAATCTGTAAAAAAATGTATTTTTGGCGTCGGATGCGAGATAACTTTATTACCACCAAAATATGTTAAGTAAAGGATTTTAGTGCCAAAATCCATAAAAAATCTGATTCTGGCGCCAAAATCCGTAAAAAAAAGTATTCTTAGCGTCACAAGAGAGATAACTTTGTTAGCGCCAAAATATGTTAAGAAAAGGATTTTAGCACCAAAATCAGTAAAAAAACGGATTCTGGCGCCAAAATCCGTAAAAAACGTATTTTTAGAAAAAAAATATGAATAGCGCAAAAATCGTTAGCGACCAAAGCATGATCATTTTATTACAAAAGGTACAAACAAGAACACATCAGACACTTGTATGTAAATTTGATAAGTTATAACCTTTATTAACGCCCACTATAGGTGGGACTTGGGTCTCCTGGGAGGGTTTTCATTGAAAAATCACTGCAAAAAACGCTGCGAAAATTCGCCAATAAACGCGCCAAAAGACGACCGGCGCTTTACATATACTCCTGTAGTAAATTTTCTGCCCTGCTCTGGTGTTTTTTTAGAACATGTTGCAAAAGACGACCAGTAAAAAAAACGAGCAGAAAAAAGAAGCTTGGTATAGACAGCAGGATGCTTTCACATTAGAAGTCTATGGGAGCTCTTTACAGTCGTTTTTCCAGCGTTATTAGAAAACGAAAAACGCTGAAAAAATAGACGTTTTTCTGTGCAGTGTAGACATAGCCTTATAGTTGAATCCAGTCTTCTACGAATTCATCCAGAGCAGCACATATCTCCATGCTATGTTTACACACAGGAGCTTTTAGGCACCGAGACACAATTCTGCTGTTTTCTGATTGTAGAAACAGCAGCAGTGTTAGTGTGTTTCTTCTGACTGTGCAGAGTGAAATGCTGCCTGCCCCTTATTCTGAGTGAGAGAGGCAGCCTAATGCTCCGTCTATGTTTACACTTAGGCACTGAGGCACAATTCTGTTGTTTTCTGATTGTAGAAACAGCTGCAGTGTTAGTGTGTTTCTTCTGGCTGTGCAGAGTGAAATGCTCCCGGCCCCTTATTCTGAGTGAGAGAGGCAGGAATGCCCGCTTCCGTGAATACGACCGGGGACCAGACAGAATGTAAATTAGAAGAGCCGTCAGCCAATGACATTGAAGGAAAAGGAATCCGACCAGCACTGGGGAACTGTGTTTATATAAAACGAAGATAAGGGATCCTGTGAAAACAAGACAGCTTTGCTAAAGACGTCCAAATGAAATGATACAACCCCTTTAAGGCAGGACTGCAGCTTAGCTCACTGTGGTTGAGAAGTCACTTGCTGGTTAAGATGGTGGTCAGCTCTGTGCTTGCATTCAGACTATTTGTAACATGCAGACACCGCAGATTTAGATTTGTTTTGACTATTCTGCCACCGATGTATGTTAGAGAAGTCCCTGATAAATGTGAGCATCAGTCTCTGTACAAGTGAATGGTAGATAGTGAAGTCACTATATTTATTCCTGTTGCATGTGGAGATCCTGTGAGCAAGATACAATGAGTTTTATTCACTGTCCCTTGAGAGATGATATATAGAGGTCAAAACAAATTCTCTTCTCCAGCTCTTACTAACATGTCTCGTCAAAATGGAGATACAGCAGGAATGTGACAGGATGTGTCCTCACAGTACAGGAGGAGGAACAGAAAGCAAAGGTATGTGGGAATTACATCATCAACATTTTACCTAACCATATACAAACAGGGGCCAAAGGGTGGCAGTATAAGGGGTCGTTCACACGGCACAGCGGAAATCCCAACCGGCATTTGCACTGTTTTGCGGCCGTGCACACGGCCGCCGGGGGATGGCTTTTTTCCACTTGCATTGAAATGTTTATATTCCGCACGTTTTCGGGCAGAAGACTGAACATGCTCAATGTTTTTCAGACCGCCGGCGGTCTGAAAAACCGCCTGGTGGAAAACCGGTGCAGTGGGTGCTGCGCGTGTTCTCCATTAAGGTCCATTTTAAAAGTTGTCACCCGGTTTACAGATAGTTTTCAAAACCGAAAAACGTTGTGGGGACAAGCCCTAACACATTAAACATGGTACATACCAGACACAACATTGAATACAATATGTAATAAATGGATCACAATTGGGAGAATAGTTGGGACAGCACAGCTAACTATGGGTATGGGCAGCTATTTTCTGACTCACTAACCAGCATGAGTTCTGAATATGGCCCTGAGGATAAGTAATATTTTACAAAGACCAATCAGGGTTACATCTGATAACATGACAGCAGAGGTGTCTTTTATTATTTATACACTATATGGACTAGGAAGCCTTCTCCTTTGTCAGTGCCTTACATGGCTGCTTAATGTCATGTTATACTCGAGGGGTCTCAGTACTGTCCCCTGCTTTAGGCTCTGGAGATCTTTATGGGGAGTGAGTGTTCGTTCTTCTCCTATTCCCCTTGCTTGCAGTGTATGTCTGTGAGGAATTGCACTCGAGTTTAATTAGATTATTTAGTCTTGCGTCATTGATGAAGACACATTAGTGTTTTAGAGGATCAAAACTGATGCACTCCTAACCATGTCTGATATGAATATCTGCTTTAAAATGTCTGGAATTGGGAGTTGCTTTAAATTCTGGCCAATATTGCTGTAGGGTAACAATTACAGATGATGGTGATTCTGTGAGCTCAGCCTCTGTGCCCCATGCAATCACCATCATGTACAAGATTCTCAGATTGCAGGCAGGAGACCCTTCTGGGGACAAATATGTATGTAATGATTTTAGTAAGGGTTAAATAAAAATGCTGTCATTGACGTGGCCAAGTTATTATGGTTGTTGATATCATAATTCTACAATCTACTTTACAGATTCACAATATGTTCAGATCAGTAGCCTTAGACATAAGTTACTTAAAATCTTTATAATTTGGTTTTCCAATTTGTGCTCGAAATATTTTGACTGTTTGCAAAATATAAATACACGAGAACCAGAGAAAATGAAAAATAATGATGGCAAAATTGATATAAACTGGTAGAAGTATCCTTACTGATTTAGTTTTAATTCTCTGTGTTTTCAAGGCCAATACAACTATACAGTAGTAACTTATTTATCCATAATAATTTAATTAAATATTTTAATTGTTAAATTGACTTTTTTAAATAATTATTTTGTTATTTTAATAATTAATAATTCCATTCAATGTACTGACCACTTTGGTTGGATTTGTTTCAATGTCAAAGGTTATGTTTCAGATTTATATGCATTTGTTTGGGTCATACGTTGCAGATATCCGTTAAAGCAGTGGTTCCCAATCTGTTTTGCACCATGTGCCAGTTTCATGCAAAACTGTGACTAGGGGGGTAGGAGAAGGCGGATAATCACATAACAAAACATAACAAACATAACAAAACATAACAAAACATAACAAAACAAAAAAGTGCATAGACCTGATCTGGTACACCCTAACAAATTTGCCCAATTAGCAGAGGAGGGGGATGTTAATCTAGGAATAGCGCAGCAAGATACTTCCTCTGTCTGTTCCAGTAAAGAGAAAAATAGGAGTGCAGGGCAGGTCAGACAGGTACTGGTCACAGGGACTCAATTATTAGAGGAACAGATGCAGGCTCAGACTGGCCCACAGGGCCATAGGGAAAATCTCCGGGGGGCCCTTGAGCATGATAGACCTTAAGTTGTTTTTTACTGCATATACATCCTCAGAAGAGGCAAAAAAACAGAGAAACAGATGCAAAAAACAAGAGGCAGAGTATAGAAGGCATGTACAGTCATTTACAGTAGCTGAAGTATGGGCCCCTTAAATAAACTCCAGCGGTGGGCCCATGAAAACTCAACTGGTGGCCCCTAGAATAAGATCCACCTGTGGGCCCTAGGCACCCCAATCCAACACTGAACAGATCGGTCAATGTGTCACAAAGACGGGGATCGATGAACAATATGTTGTCTTCCTGGGGCTTGAGTAAGAAATATCATGGATCTGGTAGACTGGGTATTTGACTGGTGAGAATCCAGCTGTCATGGTGCACATTGCCACTAGTGACAAAGTTAGACATAGGTGGAATGTCTTCAAAAATGTTAATAAGGATAGGGTTAAAAGAATAAAAACCAAAAGCCTCTTAATTGCATGCTGATCAAATGAGTTTTTTTTACTCAGATCCATGACAAAGAACGTGCCACGAATTACAATAATGCTTTCTGGTTCTTTTTCATGCCATCCCATTGACTTAATAGTAAATTTTCCACTGTTTTTTGAGTGAAATACCTTGGAAATATGAACATGTTCCAAGTTTTTTTTTAAAAAACATCGGTTTTGAAAACTGACCTCAGAAAATCCTACAACTCGTATTTTCTATTGAGGTATATGGGATGGTTTACAGACTTTTTTGACAGTTTTGAAAATTCAAAACCACAACAACAAAAGACTACAAATCTTGTCATGTAGACAGGATTTTACGGGACTGCTTTAGGCCACGAAATATACAGTACCTCACAAAAGTGAGTACACCCCTCACGTTTTTGTAAATATGGCATTATATATTTTTGTGGGACAACACTGAAGATATGATACTTTAATACAATGTAAAGTAGTCGGTGTAAAGCTTGCATATCAATATAAATTTAGTGTTGTCTCAAAACAACTCAACACACAGCATTCAATGTCTAAACAGCTGGTTTTAAAAGTGAGAAAAATTGTGTTCTTAGGGGGACATGTATGAAAAATGTCTAGGTCTAAGACTTTTCTTGTTGCCCATAGCAACTAATCAGAGCTTCCCTTTTATTTTATATAGTGCTCTGAAGAAATGAAAGGGGAACCCTGATTAGTTGCTATGGGCAACAAGAAAAGTCTTAGACCTAGACATTTTTCATACATGTCCCCCTTAGTGTCAATATTTTGTGGCCATCATTTTATTCCAGCACTGCCCTAATTCTCTTGGGCATCGAGTTCACAAAAACTTCACAGCTTCCACTCCTCCATTACATGTCATCACAGAGCTAATATTAGAAACCTTGCACTCCTTCCATTTGAGGATGCCACACAGATACTCAATGGGGTTTAGGTCTGGAGACATGCTTGTCCAGTCCAGCACCTTTACCCTCATTTTCTTTAGTAAGGCAGTGGTAATTTTGGAGGTGTGTTTGGGGTCGGTATCATGTTGGAATATTGTCCTGTTGCCCAGTTTCCAAAAGGAGGGTATCATGTTCTGCTTCAGTATGTCACAGTGCATGGTTCCCTCAATGAACTGTAGCTCTCCACAGTCAACACAAGTCATGCAGCCCCAAACCATGATGCTCCCACTACCATGCTTGACTGTAGGCAGGACACACTTGTCTTTGTACTCCTCATCTGGTTGCTGCCACACACACTTCATGCTATCTGAATCAAATAAGTTTACCTTGATCTCATAAGACATGGTTACAGTAATCCAAGTTCTTAGTCTGCTTCTCTTCAGCAAAGTGTTTTTGGTCTTTCTTGTGCATCATCTTTAGAAGAGGCTTCCTTAAGCAATGACAACCATGCACACAATTTGATGCAGTGTGCGGAATATGGTCAGAGCACTGACAGTCTGATCCCCCACCCCTTTAACCTCTGTAGCATTGCTAGCAGCACTCATACGTCTATTTTGAAAAGACAATCTCTGGATATGACGGCAAGCACGTTCACTCAGGTTCTTTAGTCGACCATGGTGAGCTCTCTTCTGAGTGGAATCTGTCTTGTTAAACCACTGTATGGTCTTGGTCACCGTGCTGCAGTGCAGTTTCAGGATGTTGGCAATTTTCTTATAGCCTAGATCATCTTTATGTAGAGCTTATGCTTATGTCAATTATTTTTATCAGATCCTTAGAGAGTTCTTTGCCATGAGGTGCCATGTTGAACTTCCAGTAATATGAGAGAGTTTGAGATGATTAATACACCTGCTTCCTATTCACACCTGAGACCATGTGATACTAATTAGTCACATAATACCATGGAGGGAAAATTTTTACTTACTTAAGGGTGTACTCACATATTTTTTCAGTGATTTAGACATTGATGTGCTATGTGTTGCGCTATTTTGAGGGCACACCAAATTTACACTGTTATACAAGCTGTACACTGACTACTTCACATTGTATCAAAGTGTCATATCTTCAGTGTTGTCCCATAAAAAGATATAATACATTATTAACAAAAATGTGAGGGGTATACTTACTTTTGTGAGATATGGTTTATATACAGTACATCAAGAGAATACCAAGAGTGTGCAAAGCAGTAATAAAAGCAAAAGATGGCTACTTTGAAGAACCTAGATTATAAGACATATTTTCAGTTGTTTCACACTTTTTTGTTAAATATATAATTCCACATGTGTTAATTCATAGTTTTGATGCCTTCAGTGTGAATCTACAATTTTTATAGTCATGAAAATACAGAAAACTGTTGGAATGAGAAGGTGTGTCCAAACTTTTGGTCTGTACTGTAAGGGCTTGTTCACACGGCGTTTTTGTGATCCGTTTTACGGATCCGCAAAACGGATCCGCAAAACGGATCTAACAATTGTCAGTGTGATTAACATTGAGTTCAATGGCAAAAGTGCATCGCTGTTCCCACGGGAGATCAGCGATGCGCTTTTGAGGGCTCTCCTGCGCTGCGCTTTTCGCATCCGCTTTAAGAATTGACATGTCAATTCTTATTGCGGTTTACGCAAGTGAAAGCCCATCGGAGATAATGGAGTCCGCTTTTGGCACCTGTCCAAAAGCGCTCCACACTATGGGCACGTATCAGCTGCGCTTTGCATCCTGAAAGCGGATGCGAAAAGCGCAGTGGGAGGCTGGACGGGGATCGCTGTAGAGGTGTGCGGCGGCAGCGGGAGAGCAGGTGAGCGGCGGCAGCGCAGGTGGAGCGGCGGCAGCGCAGGTGGAGCGGCGGCAGCACAGGTGGAGCGGCGGGAGCGCAGGTGAGCGGCGGCGGCGGGAGCGCAGGTGAGCGGCGGCGGCACAGGTGAGCGGCGGGAGCGGAGGTGAGCAGCGGCGGCAGCGCAGGGGAATCGGAGGTGAGCGGCAGCTTTGGGAGGGCGGTGTCAGTGAAGGTGTGGGAGATTTGAAATGGTGGGAGATGCCGGGGGGAGGAGAACTTTGAATGGGTGCCGGGGGCGGAGAACTTTGACTGGAGGTGTCGGGGGAGGAGAACTTTGAATGGAGGGGGGCGGGGGAGGAAAAACTTTGAATGGAGGTGACGGGGGAGGAAAAACCTTGAATGGAGGTGTCGGGGGAGGAGAACTTTGAATGGAGGTGTCGGGGGAGGAGAACTTTGAATGGAGGTGTCGGGGGAGAGAACTTTGAATGGAGGTGCCGGGGTAGGAGAGAGGGGAGAGAGGGAGAGACCGAACCGAAAACCGCATTCCGGAAAGCGGGTGGGGTAAAAAACGCAAGAGAAAAAAGCATTCAAAAACGGATCCAAATAAAGTAACAACTGCTGCGTTTTGCGGATCCGCTTTCCAGATGCGCTTTTCAAGTGCCAAAAACGGATCCGTAAAAAGGATCCAAAACGCCGTGTGAACAAGCCCTAAGTATACAAAGAGTAACATGAGTTATGTGAGGAGGAGTAAGGATATGACTATGCAAAATCTGAAATCAGGAACAGGAATATCATCCCAGGAAATAAAGATTATGTCATAAAAAAAGAATTACATCATGAAGAAATTACATCATGAGAAAATTACCAGAGAGTCTCATGTTCCTGGGTCTTCTGAGGCACATTATAACTGAAGATTAGAATTCAAGAATTTCTGGGATCAGTAACATTGAATATACTGTTCAATCTTGAGTATAAAGGGATGGTAGTTATGTATGAAGCTCAACCTAGGTACTGTGAAGCCGTACACATGGATAGGTGGAGTGAGGTGTAGGGAGTACTTTGTCAGTCTATGTGGATACCCTCTGTCATGAAATTTGGTAGACATTTGTTGAAGGTGTATTGTCTTAGTTGAGAGTTCAAGGGGTTGTAGAGTTGACTTTAGTGAACTGGGAATCTGGTAGGGAGTTTTTGACGTGAAGAGGGTGGCAGCTGTTTAAGTGTAGAAGAATTATGATTGGTAATGACTGAGCATATGCTAAATAGTTCAAGTAAATTTATTATGAGATACCCAAAAGATGGTTCTCTAAAAAAACGTGATGTCTCACTTTAAACGCTGTATTTAAATGGTGGTTAGAGCCTGAAAGTCAAAAGTTCAAAACATTGTTAACCTTTTGCATGACAGTGTAATACAAAGAATGGGTGGACTGCAATAGCCAGAAAGTTAAGTAAAATTAGGGTTTTTTCTTTTAGAGAAAGGATGGCTTCATGGTGACCTAATAAATATTATAAATTTTCAGGGTCAATATAAAATGGTTTCCCCAACTAAAAAAAAAAAAGAAGGCAACCAGAAAAGGGGGATCCTCTAAATTTAGAGGAAAGAAGGTTTCTATATAAATATAAAATGGGATTCTTTACTGTAACAGCAGTGAAACTGTTGAATTTTTGTTGCTAGGGGAAAGCTGACATGGGGAAAAAATTACTAAAGGGGTCTCATTAATTTTAGATGAAAAAAATGTAACAAGATTCTGGTGAAGGGATGATCCAGGAATTAATTCTGACTGCCAGATTCAATTTGAGAGGTTTTTTTTTTTTTTTTAAAATGAGGGGAATTGATGTGACTGAATTTTTATGTGCCCAATTTGGGAAGCAAAAAATTTTGCAAAACCCGGGGAATCTTGAACCTTTGTTTCTAAGGACATGGGATTTTTAGCGTTCCAAGCTAAAAAAGCAACCTTCGGGCTGGGGCCCATAAACCCCACTTTTAAAGTTGGTTTTCCCCCTTTTTCCCAAGTAGTAAGGGCCCTTGATTTTTCATCAAAAAGCTATAAATGTGTAGTTTTGGGTATGGTTGTAGTGCGACCCCGCCACAGCACACCCCCTGATTCAGACGCTTTTAGAATTTGCCGGGGGGGGGGTTTTTGTAATTAGCCCCGATATTGGGGGTTTTTCCGGGTTTAAAAAATAAAAGGCAAACAGGGTTTAACACTTTTTTTTCGGGTTTAAAAGATGCCAGACTTTTGGTGCACCCCCCGATCATCATGAAAATTTGGGTTTCTCCCTAATAATTTTTTGTTTTCCTCTGGTTAAACACTGGTAGGGAAAAAAAGGCTGAAATTGGAGGGAAACTTCTTTTTTTTTTTCACCCTTTTAAAAAACTAGGGTACTTTTTTAAAATTATAAATTAAAATTTAATTTTTTACATTTTTATGTAAAATTCAAAAAGGGGGGTTGAAAAAGTATTCATATGCCTTGGGAATTGTTCCATTTTTAAACCCATTAAAGCCCAAAATTAAAATTGTATTTTTTTGGGATACTTTATGTAAATTTTTTCAAACAAAAAAATTAAGGTAAGTTATTTGTGCTTTTCTAAATTTTTGCAAATTAAAAAACTGAAAAGTGTGATGTGTGTATGTATTTAGCCCCCCTGCACTCTGAAATCCCTAAAAAGATTTGTTTGAGAACCATTAAAACCTTTTGGGGAGGCCCAACCAAAAATTTTTAAATTAAAAATTACCCCTGTAAGTAATTTATTCTCTGTATAATTACAACTATATTGTTAAGGCTTCTGGGGTTTATTCAAAAAAATTTTAATGAGAAAAAACACCCATAAAAAAACCCAAGGGAAACACACCAGAAAAGCTAAAGGGATAAAAGTTGTGGCAAAGTGGGTTAGGTTTTTTTAAAAAAAAAAAAAAAAATGGGGCCTTAAGTCGGTACCCTCTCAAAAAAGGGCATTGTGTAATCCATCATCCCTAAAGGGAAAAGGATTTATTGCACAATTGATAACCAAACTAAAAACATGGCCATCAAAAAAGGGCCCTGCCAAAAAAGGGAGCAGCAGAAATTAGGAAGGTTAAAAGGGGCCCAGGGATCACTCGGAGGAGCTAAAGGAAAATCCCCCAGCTCAGGGGGGGGAGGATATTTTTGCCCCTTTAAGGAACAACTGCACCCCCATTTTACTCCAAAAACCCTCGCCCTTTATGAGGGAGTAAAAAAAAGAAAAAGCCCTTTTTTAAAAGCGGGCCAAAAAAGTCCCTTTTCGGGCATCTACAAAAACTGGTAGGGAACCTTTAAGCTTGGTGGAAAAGGGAAGGGTGCTTTTGGTCAAAATGAGATCAATTTTGAACTTTTTGGGTTTAAGGAAAAATGCTGGTGGGGGAAAAGGGCCAACACTGAAAAATCCCCTTGAAAAAACCACCCCAAAAACCCCTAAAAAGCATGGTGGTGACGGGCCCTCCCATCATGCTTGGGGGAATGCTTTGTTTTCAGCGGGGACTGGGAAGTTGGGTCAAGTTGATGGAAATAAAAAGGGCAATTTTCGGAAAAGAAAAAACCCTGTTAAAAGGCGAAATTTTTTCCTTGATTTTGGGGACCAGGCCCAAAAAAAATAGAGCCAAAAAGCTAAAAGGGAATGGTTTTAACCTCAAAAAAATTTTTTTGTTTTTAATTTTTTGGCTCCCCCAAGATCTTTTTCTATTAAAGAACCCAAGCACCCAATTGGACTTGAAAAATTGTGTTCTTAAAATTGATAAATAAACCCAAATTGGGGGACTGTACTATTTTTTATTTTGAAAAGAAAAAGGGGAAAAAAAAAAAAACTCCACCTTTGCTGTGAAAAGCTTAAAAAGACTTATCCCGGGCAGATTTCCCAAACTTTTCCCTTTTCAGCTAAAGGGGGGCCCTACAAGTATTTACTCAGTTGGGCTAAAAATATGCAAAAACACGTTTTTTAAGTTTTTTAAATTTTGGGGTAAAGTTTTGGGAAAAAACACGTATCTTTTTTCTTTACACTTCACAAGTCCCTTCCCTAATTTGTGTTACTTTACTCTAAAATAAAATTTCAGTAAAGAAAATTTAAAAGGGTTTGTGGCTGTAACATTTAAAAAATGGGAAAAAGTTCAAGGGTAGGAAAAAAATTTTTCAAACCCATGTAACTCAACAAAATTTCTTCTCCTGGCCCATGTTCAGTTTTAAGAGAAATGCCCCGTATCAGATTTTTTCAACAGAAAAAATTTGGTTCCCAGAATCGGGTTTTAAAAATTTGGGCACAAAAAAGGTTTTTTAAAATTTTGAAAAGTGGGGGGGGGGGGGGGGATTGGGTTTTTTTTAAAACGGTGTTTTTGAAATTAGGCTTTCTTCTGCACTAACACATGGATTTCCCATTTAAATCAATGGTTTCAAAGGACTGCAAAAAATTTTTTGAAGGGAAATTCTATGCAAATTTTTCAAAAAATTTAAACTTTCAAATCAATGTGGTGTCTTTCATCTCTGTGGGCAGGGAAAAGGGAAAGTGCTGATCCAAGTAGGGGGGGCTAATTGTCTAATGTACCCCATACTGTAGCCCACAAAAAAATTTTGGAAAAAACACCCCCTTCCCTTTTTTGGGCAAATATTGTATTATTTCCTTTCTTGGACAACACGGGAAATCAATGGGGTCTGCATGGCTGTTGTCCCCAAAAGGGAAAACTTCTTCTAAAGATGATGCACAAAAAGGGCCTTTGCAAACATTTTGCTGAAGAGAAAGGGGGAAACAAAGGGGAAAATTACGAAAAGTTTTTAATGGAACCTTTTGGTCCAGAAATCATAAAGGGCCCCAAAAAAAAAAGGGCTGACTGGTGTTTCCCTCCCCCAAGTTGGTTGTACGGGCAACCCCTCCTTTTTCAAGTGGGGGAAACCTCTGCACAAATTTCGGGAACTGGGGTTGGTTTGGTCCCAAAATTGGTTGGAAAAAAAAAAAAAAAAAAAAGGGTAGGCCCCAACCAAAGGCCGTCATTTTTTTTTGGGAAAACGGAAAAGGCCCCAGTCCGGGCCAAAAAAGTTTAGAAAGAAAGGTTGGGAAAAGTCCTTGACCGGGTCGGGGCCTTCCATAAGTGCAGGGCCAGTGGGGGAATGTAAGGGGTTGTAATTTAAGGGAAAAGTACTTGTTCCTTTACGGGGCTGACAGGGTGAATGGTTTCCCCGGCCCAGCACAAAAAGAAATTTGGACAGGGGGAACCCCCAAATTTTTTCCCCTAAAAGGTGTCTTTTCCAATGTCCCCCTACCCCCTCCACCACCAACCTTAGCCCCAGGGGCAGGCGACAAGCTTTATTTTTCTCCCAGCTTCCCAACTTGTGCGGGGGTACGGCGGGTGTTTTACACATTTTTACCCCGGGGGGTTTTTCCGGGGCAAAAAAAAGGCCCAAACAGGGGGGGGAACTGCTCCGGCGAAATTTGAAAAAAACGAAATCCTTTTCCGGGCTTTTCCACGACAACTGAAAATCGGAAACCATGGTGAAGAAAATGGAAAAAACACCAGTGTCTGGGGCTGCTAAAAAGGAGGGCGGGGCCTGTGGCTTGCATGGGAACATTTGTTTTATTTACAGTTGAAAAATTTTTTCCTAATTTTTCCCCCTTCCCAAGACAAAAAACCTCCTTTGCTGCGGTGGCAAAATTTGGCCCCCCCCCAATTTTTTTGGGCTTTTTTTTAAACTTTCCAACCTTTGGGAAATTTCCAGTTTTCCAAAATTTTGGACCAACTTTTATGAACAAAAAAAGGCCATTAATGATTTCTTGATAAATTTAAAGGGGGGAAAAGGAAAACCCCCCTTTTGTGTAATTTGATGCGGGAAAGGGGGCCCAAATCTTGCGTGCCCACCTGCCTTTGCTTCGGGCCCCTTTTGAGGGGGCCCTTTTTAATTTGTCAGTGGGCCAGGCCCAACGGGATGAACGTCTTTCCACGGTTCACCCCCCTGGAAAAATTTTAGCAAAATCTGTCTGGTCGGGGGAAGGGGACGTGGAAAACTAATCCCCAAGGTCACCAAAACCCTTTTGGGGGCTTAACTGAGAAAGGGGAGGAGAACTTTGGGAGACAAAGCATATGTTTGGCAAAAATTGTGGCTTTTCCCCCCGGGGTGACAGGGAGGGAGGGGGCCGGGCAAAGGAAAATTTTGGGGGAGTGATAAGAAAAAAAATTGGGCTTGGAAAAACTCAAACTTGTGGAAAGTTTTCGTGGAAAATGGGGGCCCAGAGTCCCTCAAGTCACTTGGGGCAGATCCCCACGTTTGCTGTTTTTTCCTGGGTAGTCCCGCCGAAATTTTGCCCCCACCACCCCAAGGCCCAAAAGGGGGGACTTTGGCTCTCCTTTAACTCTGGGACCCTTTCGTTTAATCAGTCCGGGAATTGGGGGCCTTTTTTTTTTCCCCTTCCCAAATTGGGGAAAAAAATCATTTTATTATAAAATTTTTTAAAATTGGGTTTTCTCCCTCTGTTTTAAAAGTTTCACCCCCCTGCAGATGGTGTTAAAAGGGAAAAGGGCCTTATTGTTTTATGTAAATTTTGATTAGGGAAAACTCCCCAAGTAGGTTTGTTTGGGGATCCCTTATGGGTTTTTTAAAATTTTAAACGTTTTTAAAAGGTTTTCCCTTTGTTTTTAAAAGGTGGGGGGTTACCCAAAAATTGTTTTTGGGAAAAAGGGGGAAGGTTTTTCCTTCAAAAAGTGGAAGGAAAAAAATTGAGGGGTTAGAAAATTTTTTTAAAAATAGTGTTTGGTTTTTTAAGGTTTTTAAAAAAAATTTTTTTATAGTTTGGGTTTTAGTGGTTTTTTGTTTGGAATGTTAAAATTTTAAAGTTTTGCCTTGGGGAAAATTAAAAAATTATATGTTTTTTAGTCACTCTCTTTTTTCCCCTATTTGCGGGGTTCCCCCCCACATTTTTTTTGGAGACTATTTGGGGGAGGGGGTCGGGCCCCCCAAGGGGTTTTTGGGGAAAACCGATTAACCCGTATGGGAGATTTTTGGTTTGTTTGGTGCGGGACATTAGGTCCGGGCCCAATTTTTAGTTTGGGTTTTTTTCCTTATTTTCATTTTAAAAGGGGCCTTTTACAGGAGGGTTTTAAATTTATATGTTTGTTTGCGGGGATTGTTTATGCCTAAAAAATTTTAAAACAGGTTTGAAGTTTTTAAAGAAGCCCCTTCAGTTTTCCATTTCGTTTTCCAAAAGCAGCGATTCCGTGAGTAAAAGGACCTTGGTCCGGCCCCAAGGGGGGCCCGCGGACAATTTTATATATTTTAAACAATAGATCAAAAAAGTACAAAAGGTGCCCAAAAATTTAACTAAAAATTAGGGTCCAGGGGAGTAAGAGGGGCCCTACCTGTGAGGGTTTAAAAGGTTTTAACAGCTAAAGGGGGAAAAAAGGAAAGGGGGTTGGGGGCGAGCCCATTTTTTGGGGGTTGTTTGTTGATTATAGGTAATCCGGGAAGAGATGTTTTCATTTAAGGCTTTGAGGCTAGTGGAGAGTGGGGGGGGGAAAAAAAGGTCTGTTGTGTTGGGGCGGGTGGTTCCAGAGTGTGGGGGAAGCAGGGTAAAAAGTTTTGGGGGAAAAGGTTATTTAAAGAGCTGTTTAAAGAGGAAAAGGAAGAGAAGAAGGCCCTGTTAGGGGGTGGGTTTGGGATTTGTGGGGGGGTTAATCTAGGGATTAAGGCAGAGATGTTTGGGGGGAAAGAGGTTTTTTGGGGGGCCTTTGGGTAGATCAAGGTTAAATAACTTAAAACCAAATTTCGCTGGGCAAGGGGTTCCCCAGGGGAAGGGATTGTCAGGGGGGAAAGAGGCAGAGGGGGGTAAAGGGAGAGGGGTTGAAATCGGGACAGGTAGAAAGGGGGTTTAAGAATGGATTGGAGGGGGGGAGAGAGGGTGTGGGGGGTTGGGCCCAAAGAAGGTTTGTTAAAATTTATTAAAAGGTGAAAAGGGGTAAAAGGGTGGAAAAGCATTTTTGTGCTTTAAAAGTAATTTAAAATGATCGGATTCAGGGGGAATTTTTTTTGGTGGGGGGCGGCGGGCCCAGAGGTAAGGGTTGGATGTGGGGTTTTTGAAGGCAGTTTGGAAATTTAATGGGGGTTATCCCAAAGGCGGGCCAAAAATTGCGGGCCCGGGGGAAAAGAGTGAAAACCCTTTGGGCCCGGGAAAAAGATCAGGTGGGGGGATAGAGTGGGATTTTTGGAAAATATGATAAATTTATTTTTTTCTCCATGTTTATTTTTAGGAGGAGGGAGGGAGAAAAAGGAGGATATGGTTTGAAAGACAGTCGGGAAAACCCGGGGAGGCGGGAGAGGGAAAAATTTCGGGGCCAAAGAGATGAAAGGGGTTTGGGAAATTGTCGCTTTTCAGGTGGTATTTGAAACCCCAATGTGATGAAAAAAAGGGCTAAACCCCAACCAAGAGTGTAGATAAAAAACGGTAGGGGGCCCCCGGGACAGACCCCCTGGGGGAAACCCCCCAACGGAAAAGGGCGGGGGGAGGGAGGAGGTGGTCGGGGGGGAAATGGGGAAGATGGGGAAAATGTTGTTGGGGTGAGGTTTGAGGGATCCAAAGGAAAGAGCCAAGCCCGGTTTGTGCCGGGGGGAATAGAGGTTGTTTTGGCGAAGTGAATGGTCGAAAAGTGTCAAAGGCAAAAAGATATTTTTCTAGGAGAAAAGCCCCAGAGTAGTGGCGTGGGGCTTTGGTAGTTACAGGTCATGGTATTTTGGGTTGCGGGGGGGTTTTAAGGGGGAGATTTGGGAAAGGGGGGTTAAGGGAAAATTTTGGGGGAAGAGATGGGAGAAAAAAGTTGAAAAAAGGGAAAGCCCTAAAACACCGGGTTTCTTTGGCTACCGCCTCGGGTTACTATTCGATGATCCCACCCCCGGCCCAAATTCTCCCTCCAAATTTTTTTGGTTTTTTGGGCCCCCCTTTTACCACCCACCATTTTACCAGGGACGGGTTTATTGCCCCCCCAAAAACCTTTCCCCATCTTCACTGGGCTATTTATGTAGCTTTCTGATGCTGCGGGCCCCTCCCCCACTTCCAGTTCTCTTAATGCTGCTGCGGGCTGTCACCTCCGGGCTATTTTCCCCATTTTAACTCTCTGGCTTGATGCTGCTGCTGCCCAACCACATCAAACTTATTCATTACCCCATTTTTCCGGCCTGATGTGGGGGCTGTTGCTACCCCCACCTCCCCCAAAATGTCAATTGGGGAAAAAATTTGGGGCCCTACTCATGCTGCCTGCCAACCCCAACAACCCTTCACTGGCCACTTTTGTGGCCCAAATTTCTATTTGCCCCAAATTTCCACACAAATGTCTTTGGGTGCCACTTGTGGCCCTTTCTCATGCTGTTTGCCACCTTTTCCTAAATTGTTTTTGGCCACTCTGGGGCCCTTTTTCTTTTGCTGCGGGCCAAACCTCCACAATCGGGTTTTTGGGGCCACTTGGGGCCCATACTAAATTGCTCCCTCCCCCACAGTCTTTTCCTTTGTGCCACTTGGGGCCCTTTCTCATTGCTGCCCCTCCAAAAATTCTTTCATTGTGCACCACTTGTGGTTTTACTCATCCTGCCACTTTTTTCCAAAACACTATGTTTTGGGGCCCTATGGGGCCTATCTTCCCCCCCCTCCCCCCCCCCCCTTCTTCCAATTTTGGGCATTTTTTTTTGGGGGGAAAAAAAACAAAAAAAATGGTGGGGGCCTTTACTTATGCTACAGCCACCCCAAAACACTTTTATTGGTGAAATCTGTGGCCTTTTTGAGGAAATGAAACCCTACAACAGTCTTTTTTTTGGGGCCCAAATTTTTTGGGGCTTACTCATGCTGTCCCCAAACCTCCAACTTTTTTGTCATTTTTTGCCTTTTGGGTGGCCAAATAAATTGCGGGCCTCCCAAACCTCCCAATTTTGTCATTGTCCCACCCCTGGGGCCTATTTCTTGTGCTGTCCCCCCCACATTATGTCTTTGTCCACTCTGTGGCCTACTCTTTAACTGTGCAAAATGGGCACTCTTTTCACTTAAACCCACCCTGGGTTTCCCCCTTTAATTTGCTGTTTCGGACCCTCCCAAACTCATGTTTTTCCCTTTTATTTTTGGGTTTTTCCCCTTTTTTAATCTGCCCAAAAGGGAAATTAAAAAAAAGACAAAAAACAACGGTTTGGGTTGTCTTCAGAAAAAACCCCTTTTTAAGGCCAGTTTTTGACATGGTCCTTTGTTTTGCATCAGGATTGTTGATGATTAGGTACCCAAACCCCAAAAAGAAAAGGAGGGGTTTGAAAAAACACAGAAGTTTATGAAATATTCCTTTTCTTGTCTCTGTTTTTGGATAAACTCCCCGTTTTTTTTTGGGCCTTTAGAAAAAAGAGGGGTTTTTTTGGGACCAATTAAAAAAGGGGGACCTGACGGGATCAAAGGAAGGGGAAAAATGACCAGTGACGTCAATACAAAATTACTACCGACACCCTCTACACTCTTTCGGGGAGGGGCAGCGGGGGGGGGTCTCCATGTATCAACGTTTAACAGAACAGGTTCTGTCAATCTGTGAGATCACCAAGATAGTTCACCACAATAAGTGAAAAAGTAAGTGTTTGGCACAGAGAGCAATATCCCAAAATAAAAAAAAAAGCTGGTTCAGGAACAAGTGCGTATATGACACACAAACACACACTGTGTAGTTTTAAGGTATTTCACCTTATAAGTGAAAAAGAGAGAGCAATATCCCAAAATAAAAAACAAACATGTATGTAAAATGTAAAATGGCTGGCCTATTTATAGGGCTGTGACATCACAGAAGCTGGCTGGCTGCATGTCTGCATGCCATGACATTGAGGGTGTTCCTTTCATTCTCCCATAGTTCTTTGCCCCTTGTCACGCTATGTGCTCCCGGCCATTTTAGATTCGTTACCACAAATCACGAGGAAATTCAATTTAGTTTAGAATCGAATATTTTCCGAAATTCGAAACGAATTCCAGTTCATTAGAACCGATTCGTCATCCCTAGCTATTATCATCCCAGCACTCACCCAACTTTTAAACGAAGCACTAACCTCAGGCATCGTACCGTCCTCTCTTAATCATGCTACCATCACCTACAACCTTAAGAAACCATCTCGTGACTCCACCAATTAGACAAACTAGCACCTGAACTCAATGCTTCCAGCACATCTATCTTGAACTGTCCTTTTATCTCTCTTTCAACTCTCTTCTTGACCAGCTGCAATCTGGTTACTGTTCCTAACACTCTACAGAAGCTTCACTAACCAAGGTCACCAACAAACTAGTGACTGCTATAGCCTCACACCAGCACTCTGTCCTTCTCCTTCTAAACCTGTCCTCTGCCTGTTGACCATCCTCTCCTGCTACATATCCTCTCATTCCTTGGTATCATGGACTTGGTTCTTTCCTGGGTGTCTTCATACCTCACTGATCAGACTTCCAGTGTCTTTCACTCTATCACCACTTCCTGTTCTCGTCCTCTATATATTGGATTCCAAAAGTGGTCAGTCCTAAGTTCTCTACTCTTCTCTATCTACACTCTTGGCCTGGGTCAGCATTGCATCAGTACCACCTGTATGCTGATAACAACCAACTATAACTCTTATTAACTTATTTAGACGTATTTAACAGAATACCAGAAAGTATAGTAATAATGGTATGTTCAAACGGTGTTTTTCAATCCATTTTCAATCCGAAAAACAGATTGAAAAGCGCTACGTAAGACGTATCCAAAGACATACCCAAAGTGTGATGCATATTTCGATGCGTTTTCTATAGTTTTAAATAGGGTGCCTGCTGCGTCAAACGGATCAAGAATTGACATGTCAGTTCTTTGAACGGATCTGAAGACGCATCAGAAAGACACATATAAACACTCATCGGCGATCAGACGTCTGAACACAGATGCGTGTTTTACATTGAAACTAATGTAAATCACATTGCATATTGTTAGATGCGTCTTTGGTCCAAAACACGGATCCGAACACGCATCTAAAAAATGGCGTGTGAACATAGTAGCCTCAGAAATTACATTACTAACTGCACATTAGAAATTAATTGCACATTGTACGCAAGAAATAATATAATTCACTGTACCCCAAAATGTATTATATTACACAATGAACCCTAGAAATGAATTACATTACTCGCTGTACTCCAGAGATTACATTACACAGCGTACCCCAGAGATTACATTACTCACTGTACCACAGAGATTACATTACACACCATACCCCAGAGACTAACTACGTTAGACAAGGTACCCCAGAAATTGTGTGTATATATGCATATATTGAACACAGACACACTACACACTTAGGGTGGGCTCACATGACGTTTTTTCAGCACTGACCGTGTACTTTGCTTGTTGGAAATTCAGTGCTTGCAAACGCAGAATTCCGATGAGCAAATGATCCAATCTGCCCGAGGCAGATTTCTGCCTCTTATCCATTAGTGCTGTTAGCGCGTAAAATGCTTCAAAGAATTCTTTATAGACGCTGACAGTATGCGCTGAAACACTGATTTTACATAAGGTATAATGTAAATAAGTTTCCTGTCAGATTGATCGCCGGTTCTGAAGCAGATCCAGGACTGAATCCGCCCCAGAATCAGCATTAATATCTTCCACATGAACGTGCCCTTAAAGTATGTTCACACGGCGTATAGCGGGGCGTACTGTGCGCTCTGCTATATGCTGGGTGTTTTAGAAGTACGCGCTGACCGGTCCGTACTTCTAAAATGCTGCGGGGCCAGCCCCATTCACTTTCATTTTCCCCAGCGCGTAAATGGAGAGAAGAAGTGACATGTCACTTTTTTTCTCCCTGCACGTAGTATATGTTGGGGAAAATGGAAGTTAATCATATCTCTCAATAAGAGCTACGAATTACTGTAGTTACAGTCTGTAGTTGTACAGTGTGTCTTGCAGCACAATTATGCCCTGAAGTATGGACCACAAATACGCCGTGTGAACATATCCTTATACGCACATTGGACACATGTAAGCACACACACATTTTTTATATATATGGCTGTACATACTGTATATACACATCTTACATATACAGTACATACCCTATATACCCTACTCACATGCACACACAACGCCTAGCGCCCTTGTTCCTTCCTTACCTGTCTCCTGTAGTCTGGTGAAATCGGCAGCTTCTTCCTCCCACTACAGACAGGGAGACATGGGGCTACTGATCCATTCGGCAGGAGGTTCTCTTCTCTTCTCTGCTGATGGCTGAGCATAGGGGAAGTGGTATACAAGGGGAGGGAAAGATGCCTACACAGCCTCAGATAAAGAGTGTGCTGGACTGTGAGCAGCGTTCTGATGGGTGAAGCAGCCACTGCTGACTCCTGCTCTACCAATCAGCGCTGTTCTCACTCTGCACTCACACTTGAAGCTGCTACCTACTCTGTCCCCCCAAGATGCACAGAAATATAGGAGGCAAAGGGTTAACTTCTTCCTCCTCTGAGTAAATTGATCGCGTGGGTATCAAGTCACTTGCTAACGAGTTCATTGCAGGCAATGAGCGTAGGTAGCAATTGTTTTGAATGACTTCTTTAATGATATTATTCCGTGTAATTTGGTATAATCTGTCAATGCTATGTTGAGGTTGTGCTATGTAGCATTCCAAAGACAACAAATAACTAATATATTGCATACCCTGTTTCCCTGAAAATAAGACAATGTCTTATACTAACAAAAAATCATAATTTTTTAAAAATGTGTCTGTCATCACA
>JAODAL010024865.1:35000-59722 GCA_025379985.1 Phyllomedusa bahiana | reverse complement strand
AATGGTATCTAGGTTTATAATATTGTAAGCTTTTTGGCAAATACAATGTGTATATCAGTTCCAAAACCCATTTCCCTCGGACTGGGAGTCAAGTACTAGTCTTTAAATCCCTAGGAGATGAACCGGGTGCCAATACTTCTCACGGCGAGGCTAGCGCTACGGCGCGTGACTGGAGAAACTATGACACAGGCATACTAGTGGGCGCATGCGCAGTGTGCTGTATTCATTGCAGACATGAAATTGTAACTGCGCATGACCGGAAGAGTCAATCCAGTATCTAGGATACCTGCTTGATGCGGACGCATGCGCAGAACACCGGCGAGGACGCCGACTGATTTGGCGCGCCTCAACATGTGAGCCCTCGGATATAAATAGGTAAGAGGCACACAACAGTGGTGGTCATCATTAAGCATCTAGCAGCTTTATCGCCGCTGCTCTTTCTGTGTATCATGGTCAGCCTATACTCCCCTGATGAACCCTGAGATGAGGAACAGGGGGAAACTCATCGGGAAAATAGGATTTTTGAGAAAGCAATTTAAGGTCGTATCTATCTATGGTGTATGATTTATTATTACCTGACCTAAAAGTTATATTTCTTGTGGGAAATAGGATTTTTTGAGAAATCAACCTATGGTCGTATTTATCTTTGATATATGATCTATTGTCATTTGACCTAAGATATAAATATTTCTTGCTTCTTTCAGTGGTGGTGTGCTGTGTGGTATAGTCCCTTGTATTGAGACCCTAGTGATATACACCCTGTGGTTTTCATTTATGTGAAATATATCTATAAAATATGGTTTAGTCCCTTTGATTTATACCTTAGTGACATACACTTTGTGGTTCTCATTTATGTAAATAATATCTATTAAAACCCTATTCAGGGACATGAGAGGAAATAAATAGGTTAGTCCAGGTGGGGCCGACCTTTTCGGGACGACTACCCTACCAGTATTAGGTTTAGTATAGGGTGTTTGGAGGGACAGTGATCTACACCACCTCTAGTGTGTATTGACAACGGTGATTTATGCTGCTTAGGAAGATTTTAAGTGGTTTATGATTTTATAAGGATTTAATAAAGGTTATATTTTAGATTTAGAGTTTGTAGTTTACCCTGCAGTGATATTTTGATTTCCAGACTCTTGTTCAATATTTAAGAGAAGTTGTTTCAGTCAATTGTAAAATGCCTTACACCTTGTTTTTCCCAGCAGGAAACCAATCTTTATGGAGTTTTAAACCCCGGGCCCTGGATTTCTCCCCAGCTTTGGGCTGGATCGGGAAATAAGGTGTTTGCTCGGGGAAAGAAACTAAATTTTTCTGCCATTTTTTTAGAAGGCTACAAGTGGACAACAAAAAAGTTGTTCATGTGCTTCTTCGGGATTGATCCCTGGTCTGAAGGTGTGTTCAGCCCCCATATGAAACTTTTACATGTGATAAAAAATACTTTGGGTTTTGCACTATCAAAAAACCCTCCATCGCAGAATAGGGGAAACCCACGTCTATGAAATTTTTAATTTAAAAGGGAAAATAAATATTTCGGGAGCTTAAAAGCATTTTTGGGAAAGGGTGCAAAATTTCAAATTACCCGTCTATGGTTTTTTTGGAGTAAAAAAAAATTTCAAAAATTAAAACAACAAAATGAAATGGGAAAAAAAAGAAAATATACATCATATAAAAAAGTTGGGCACCCCAATTAATTTAATCATTTTTAGTTCTAAATATTGGGGTGTTTGCAACAGCCATTTTCAATTTGATATATTTTAATTTAAACTGATGGAACAGTAATATTTCCGGTTTGGGAAATGAATTTTTTTTTGTACAAACAAAAAATGTGCAAAAATGCATTAAAAAAAAATTTTGGGGCCCGGAAAAAAAAGTTTTGGGAAACCCCCAACAAAAAAGTGACTTTAAAAATTTTTAAGAAAGATCCTCCTTTGAAAAAATTTAAAAAGCCTTAGTCGTTTCCCTTAGTTTAAAAAATCTTTCCTTTATCCTGGAAAAGGGTTTTTTTTTGCCCATTCCCCCTTTAAAAAACAATTCAAGTTCAGTTAAGTTTGAGGGGTCCCCCGAGAAATGTGTAAAGGATGCCCCCTGGGGCCCCTCGCCCGGGCGCAGGCGCTTCCTTTGGCCCCGACTCCGAGGGGCGCCCCGTCCCGCACCTGGGGGGGGGTTTCCGTCATCCCGCTGCCCGGGTCCCCAGGGGAAAAACCCCGGGCCCCGCCCTGCCCCGTCCGCCCTGGGTCTCTGGGCGTGCGGGGGCGCCGCCCCTTAGGGAGCGCGCGCGCCGGAAAGTTTTAGATTTAAAGGGGAAGTGCCCGGAAATTGGCCATTCCCGGGCCCAATGCCCCCTTATTTTAGCCCAGCCTCCTTCCCAAAGTGGCCTTTGCCAATCTTTAGTGAAACGGGCCTTTTGGGGAAAAAAGCTTTTCCAAAAACCCCCTTTGGGTCTCGCCTACCTTTTTGACCAAACCCTTTGTTTACTTTTTACCGACCACGATCCTTCCCGCCTGCCCCGCCCTTTTCTGCCTGTCTACGTTCACAAAACACAGCCCCCTCCCCCTGACCTTCTTGCCTGCCCCCGACAAACGAGCCTGAATGCCGTTTTCTGTACCTCGCCTCCCCCTTGGGCCCGGGCCAAACCGCGGGCAAGCCCCCAGGGGGTAGTCCCGGGTTGGGACTCCCGCCCCCAGCAATTTCCAACCCCCTTTGCGGCGGGCTCGGGTGAATCCCGGGCCCCCACTTAGACTCCACCCCCTTTGGGGGTGGGTTTTTACGCCATGGGCCTGGGGTGGCCCTGCGGATCCACCTCAAGACCGTAACAGAAAGATCCGGCCAGGGGATCCCGCCAAGGCGCCCTTTTGCCAAAGCGTCGCCAATATCCCCAAACCGTCGTGGTTAAAAAAAATCAAAACAAAACCGCAGCACGACAGCACTAAAACCCAGCTACCTTTCCATGTTTGCAGAAAGGCTAAACGCCATTTCAGCCAGCACCCCAGTCGGCTGCGTGGTTCCCCCCGTAAAAGGTCCCCTACATTGGGTCCTAAGCTCCGCTTGGCCATCCCAAACAAAGTTCAAACGGGGACCCTAAGGCCTGAAAGGGGGCTTCATCAACCCATTTGCCCCCCTTAAATGTGGAACTTATGGCGGTCAGTTCCCTTCGGGAAAAAGACCAAAGGGGGGCCCTTTCCCGGGGGACATTCCCCCCCTCCCCCGGGTATACCCCTTGGCCGGGCCCAAAACTCCCTCGGGGACCGGGGGGCACCCGGGGTCACCGCTGACCTGGTGCCCTTTCAAAGGGAAAATTCCCGTAGGCTTCAAAAAGACCCTTTGCCCACGCTTTCTCTGCCGAGAACCCCCCTGTTAAACCTTTTCAAAAAAGGGAAAACGCCCCCGGGGAGGGGGGGACTACGCCGTGCATTTTCCCCCACTTGCATCGGAGCTGGCTTGGAACGATTCAGGTTGGCGCCACTTTTCGGGAAAGGGGTCTCTCCAGCCAGATTAAGGATGCCCCCCGCCCGCCCCCGGGCCCATACTTCTTCTTTAAGCAGTTTCATCCATTTGGCAAAACCGGTTTGATACCCCGCTTCACAGAGGGGCGTGAGGAGTTTCCGCCAAGAGCAAGAACCGGGTCCAAACCACGCCCCCCGCCCCCGCCCTGCTCCGGTGTTTTTTCCCGGCCTCCACAGCCTCCCCCCCACTCAGCCTTGGAAGGGGGCCCTACCTGTGGATGCCCCCAAACCTGACTTCCGCAGGAAAATTTTGACCAACGGCGAAAGGGAAAAACCCCTAGGGGTCCCCAACGGGGGCCAGCCCCTGAACATCTCCTTCGGGGGTTGCATACTCCGCCCGCGGGGGCCCGGGGAGACGGGCGCACCTAGGCAAACTAGGAGGGGGGCGTCCCTAGGGGTGTGCATCCCACCCCGTTTTAACATACCCCTCCGGTTTCCCCCAGGGAAACCCGGGACCCATTTAAAAGGCTTCAGCCCCCCTGGACCCCCGGTTGGGGCGGGGAAACTTCTTGGACCTGCCGGGGTTTGACTCAACACCATCTTCCCGGGGTTTTCTCCTGGAGAAAAACCCCAATCCATCCCCTCCTTCATGGGGAAACCCCCTCAGCGATTGTCCGTTACCTTTAACAAGCCACTTTTTCCTTTCAAATTGGAGCACTGAAATAAAGGGGAAAACTTCATTCTATGTTTTCCCCCGGTTTTCCCCTCCCCCAATCCAAAAGGGTCTTCCGTGGCGGGAAAAGCAACTTCCCCGGGCTTGACTGGAAAGGGGCAAAGTTTTGCGATGGGGCCCAATTTGTCGGTTCTCGCTGTTTGGTGGCCCCTCGCCCTTTTGCCCCCCGTTTTCCCCGGTCCCGCCCAAAAGGGCTCTAGGGGTCTCCCCGCTTTCTTTATCGTGATTTTTTTCTGAGGGTCTTTTCCCAAAAGAAACCCAAGCAGAGCCCTTTGCCCCCACATCGTCCAAATGTTTCCCCATTGATCTTTTTCCCGGGGTTCCCCACCCTCCTCGGGGCGGGAGTTACCCCCCCTTACCCTTTCCTGAGACTCAAGCCATGTTGAATAAACCCGGGGGGAAAAAATCAAAAAAAGGGTTTTTATTCAAAAGCCCCTCCTCTCCCGGGGGGGAAAGGTTTCTTCTTTGTGGAAAAAGAAGGACGGTCCCTCAAACCCTGAAATCGACTCCCCGGGGCCCTTGAACAAGATCAGGAAAAAGAACCGGGAATTTTTTAAAACCGTTGTTTCAGGGAACTATTTCACCTTTTACGGGGCCCCAAGGGGTCTTTTCCAAGCGGGATCTGAGGGGGGGCTAAAATTTTGGGTGGGATCCCCCAAGGGCGATGAGGGGGAAAAAGGGCCTTCAACCCCCAGAGCCCGGCCACTTCGAGAAACCTGGTGATCCCCTTTTTCGGACTTGTAAGGGCCCTGCCGTCCCCAAAGGATTTTCTTTAAACAAAGTTTTCGGGATTTCCTAAAACCTGTGTCGTGGTTTCCCAAAAACGACATCCTGATAAAACTTCCTGATTTAGATTTCCACCCCCCCTTCACGCCCTTAAAAGTGCTACAGGCCTAGGGGGGCTAAAAATTGAAATCCCCAAAATTTAGGGAAGTGCCTCTTCCATAAGAAAACCCTTTCCCTTTCCCTGGGTTAAAATTATCTCGGCCAAAGGGGGAAAAATGGCCCAGCCAATTTTCACCCGAAATTCCCCAAAGGGCCCAAAGGCCCCAGGGGGCCTTTCCGGGCAATACAAGGGTTTTTCCGGGGCTTCTGCAACCCCAAACCGGCAGTTTTTTCCCCCGCCCCCTTCCCCCAGGGCTGGTGGCTCCCATTGTGGCCCTTACGAGGAAGAACCCCCAAAATTTCCACGGAGCGGGCCTTTCCAAAGGCCCGGGGAAAAGCGTTCACCAAGCTAAAAGGCCTTTGCCTCTGCGTCCACCCGGGTCCCCCGGGCCCCAGGGGAAACCCTTCTGGCTTGAAGTAGATGCCTCATCGGTGGGGCCTGGAGAAAGTCCTCACGAAAAAAAGGGCCCACGGGCAAAACATCACTTGGGGTTTCCCTTTTCAAAAACCCTTTTTCCCACAGGGGGGAGGGGAATTACACCTTTGGGAGATCGGGAATTTTTAAGCCTTTAAAACTGGCCCTGGAAAAAATTGGCGATATTTGCGGGAAAGGGGCCCCCGGCACCCCTTTCTGTATCTTCCCCCGGATCAAAAAAACCTCCAGTACCCCCAAAACTGCCCAGCGATTTTAATCCACGTCGGGTAGGGGGTCGTTTTTTTCTTCCCCCCGTTTTAAATTTTTTCCGGGTTTTCATTTCCGCCCTGCCGAAAAAAACGGGGAAGGGCCCAGATGCCCCCCTCCCGTGCCCCCGCGTGGTGGGTAAAGAACGACCCAAGCACAAAAATTCCCCGGAACCCCTTATCCCCGCAGCCCCTTTTCGTCCCCCGGGAAAACGTCCCCCCGGGGGGAAAGACAAATGTCCGCCCTGCGGCCCCGTGGGCGAATCCTGAAGTGGGGTTCACTGCCGCTGGTGGCCGGGCACCCCCACCGGTGCCCAAAAAAGTTTTCCTGTTTTCCCGGTACAAATTGGGCGGGCCTCGCAAAAGGATTTTTAAAAGATTCCCTTTCCAGGCGGGGTTTTACCCCCCTGGGGGCCCCTGGGGCCAAAAACAAGGCTCCTCGCCACAAGCGGGCGGGGGCTCTTGCCCCCACGCCCATCCCTAGAAAACCCAAAGGTCTCATTTTGCAATGGACTTCAAAACCCCGACCAAACCCCCGTCGTCCGGTAATCCCCCGTTTGGGGGTGGTGGTAAAACCGGGTTTTCTAAAATGGCACTTTTTTGCCCCCCTTGCCAGGTCTGCCTTCGGCCCCGCGCCTGGGGGGAGCTATTTTTTCTCCACATTTTTCGCTGCAGGGTCTCCCTCTCCCAAATAAACTCAAAATCGGGGGGGGGGCAGTTTGTTTCTAAATTCTGGCGGGCCCTTTGGCCCAAACTCCAGGTGAAGCTTGACCCTTCCCCCTCGGCTTTTCCACCCCCAGAAAAATGGCCAGGGGGGAGAGAGTGAATAAGTTTCCCGGGGTGTTACCTGCGCCACTTTGTTTCTGCACGGCCCCAAAAACTGGGCCAACTTACTTCCTTGGGGGGGAATTTTTGAAAAATTTTCCCTTTGAGTCCAGGTCCCCCCCGGGTTTCCTCTCCCCCCCTACGTTGTGTACGGTTTTTCCCCCCCCCACCTCCCCGCAAAACCTCTCCACGGGCCCACTCCCTCAGCTGCCCGACACATGGTCCAGGGCATAGGGCCGTTTGGCCCCCGATCCGCCAATCCCTGCCCGTTTTCATTTTGGGCCCCCAAAGAAGGCGCAGGCAGATAAAAAAAGAAGCCCCCCTCCTGTTTTTCTCCCCGGGTGTAAGGTGTGGGTGTCCCCGCCCATATGTCCCCCCCAAAATCCCCTCCTACAAACTGGGGGCCCCGCTTTTTTAAGGGCCCCTTTGAGGTTTCCCTTTAAACCCCTAAACCCGGTGGGCTAAAACCCGGCTCCCTCCTACCATGCGTATCCCGAACTCCTTTAAAGTTTTCCCACTAAAAACCCCTTTGGGCCCCTTTAAACGTTTCTTCAGAAGGCAGTCCCCCTCCGTCTGTGGTGAAAGCAGCTAAAGTCTTTGTGTTTTAAAAAAATCCCGGGGATGAGGGGGGAAATAAAAGGGGAAAAAGTTTTTTTTCTAGTTGACATGGGAAAGGGGGTTTGGGCCCCCAGGGAAAAATCGTGGGAGCCGGAGGAGAACATCCTGGACCGCAGCATTATTCAGAAAATTTTTCCACTCTAAAAGGAAGGGGGGGCCCAAGGGGGGGGGGGGGGTTACTGCACGGAGGGCCCCCCCCGACCCTCGTCCCCCGGGGCGCAGGCGCATCCGTCCCCGGGCCCGAGCGGCACCCCGTTTCCCCCACCCCCCGGGTCCCGGGGGCCCCTCAACCCCCCTGCCCCCGGGCCCCCAAATGACCCACCCGGCCTCGCTCCTGCCCCCCTTTCCCTTCGGTCTCTCGGGCGTTCGCGGGGGCCCCCCCCTTAGGGAGCGCGGCCCCCGGCCCCTTTTGAGATTTTAAAGGGGGCCCCCGCGCCGGTTAAAATTTGGCCCTTGCCGGGCATGCTCCTATTTTAGCCCAGCCTCTTCCCCGTGGCCTTTGCCGGATCTTTAGTGGCACATGCCTATTGGGGAAAACTTCCAGAAAACCTTGTCTCGCCCCACCGGGGTACCCCAAACCCCCTTTCTTACGGTTTTTCCCAACCATCCTTGGGATCCCCCCTTCCCCTGCCCTGACCCCTTTTGCCTTTTTTAAGTTCAAAGAAATCCCCCCAAGGCCCTCCCTTTTCCCCCTGACCCCTTTTTGCCTGTCCCCGACTAACAAGCCTGACTTTCCGATTCTTTTTTACCCCTTTTCCCCCCCCACCCTTGGCCGCCACTGCAGGCAAAAAACCCCCGGGGCCCGTGGGTTTTTGGACCTGGGGTTTTGGGCAACCCCCGCCCAGCAAGTCCTTTCCCTTTTGGGGGGGTCGGCTCTGGTGAAAAAAAAAAGGGGCCCCCCCCCCTTAGAAACTTTTTCCCCCTTCCCCCTTTTGTGGGCTTACGGCCCCCCGCCCCGCGGGTGGTCCTGCGGGGTTCCCCCTCAAGACCGTAACAGCGGATGGAACCCGGCCCCCCTTTTCCCCCAAAGTATCCCACAGGGTGTTCAATAATTTTTTCGGGGTCTGGGAAATGGGATGGCATTCCAGAACATTTAATTGTTCCCGCTAAGAAAGCCTGAGTAGATTTGGACTTTTTGTTTGGGGGTCAATTTTTTCCCTTTCTGAAATATCCATCCCCGGGCGAAAATTTTTTAAAATTTAACACTGATTCCCTTTTACAATTTTTTAGGAAGGGAAATTTTTTTATACTGCGGGGTTTAAAACCCTTTCGACCCCAAACCCTTTTAAAAAAGATTCCCCGGTGGGCCGGGGATTTGGCCCCCCTTTCAGCCCCCAAAGCAATTTTATTTGGGAAACCCCCACCCCAAAATTTTTCAGTGGGGGGGTTTTGCAAGGTTTTTCTTGGGGAAAGCTGTGGTTTTGGGGAACCCCATTTCATTTTCCCTTTTTTTTTTTTTAAAACCCCCAAAAAAACTCAATCTTTGTTTTATCATTTCCCCAGGAACCCTTTTTCCAAAAATGAAGCTGGGCTTTTTTCGAAATTTGGCCCTTTTTCATACCTCGGGGACTCTTTTGGGGCGGGGCTTTTTAAAACGGCCCTTTTTTCGCAATTTTCTTTCCCATACAGCTTTCCTTATGCAAAAGGGGGTGCTGTATTGTTGAAACCCATCAAGTGACACCAACTGCTTAAAAAGGGTTTTTTGATCCTTTGGAAAGGTGGTTTGTGGATTGCCCCCGAAATGTTCCCCCACCATTCTTTTTTCTCTGCCTTTCATATTTTTTCCTTTTGGGCCCCCGGGCCAAATTCTGGGCCCTTTAAAAAGAACTGTCCCTGTTGGGCTTTCCATTTCCTTACATGTTCCCCACAGTGGAAACTGCTTTTGGTTAAAACTCTTAGAAAAAATTTTTGTATCCTTCCCCTGAAAACTATTTTGAAAAAAAACTTTTGGGTTTTCCCGGGTAAAAAGGGAAATTGTTTTTTAGGAAGGGCCCTCTTTGGAATTTTTCCCCAAAAAGGAAGAATTTCAAATAAAAAAAAAATGGGAAAACCAAAACCTTTTTGCAAATTGAAACCCCCCTTAAATACCTTTTCTCATCATTGGGGAAAACACCTGGAATGAAGTTCAAAAAACCCAGTGAGGTTTCAAAACCAATTTTTGTGCTTTTAGAAAGTCAGTAAAAAAAAGATTTGGAGTATTCCCAAAACAAAAAAATGATAAGGGTACCCAAAATTTTTTTTTCACCAGTCAAAATTTTGGTTTAATGCTATTGCCATTTTGTGGGTTGTACAAAAAAACCCCATTTCAATCCGGAAATATTTCTGTGTCCAACAGTTATTAGATTATAAAATTGAAATGGCTTTTGCAAACCCCAAAAAAATTTAGAACTAAAAATGATTAAAGGAATTTAAATTTAAAAGGGGGCCCAAAAATTTTTCATATGACTGTACCTAAGAGGAAACATTCGGAAAATTTCCCTTTTTGGGTTTCCAGATATTTTAATTGGGGCCCCCAACTATTTAAAAAAAGAAAATTTTTTTTTTTATTTATTTATTTTTTGGGTTGTGATTTAAATTTTTCCTCCCCAAAACCCAAACCCTTATTTAAAAAAAAATTTTAATTTTTTTATATCTTTAAAAAAAAATATATCAAAAAAAAATTTTGGCCTTTTGCACATCCATATATTTTTAAAAATGTAAGCATAGTTGCACACTGAAAAGGGAAAAAGAAAACATCTAAACAAATATCAGGGCCCCAAATAAAAACTAAGTGAAAAATCAAGGTATATAGGAAAAAATTGGAAATGCCTTTTCTGCTAAGGAAAAAAAAAAAAACCTGGGACCTTTTTTTTTAGGGTTTTAATATTTTTTTATTTAAAAATTTTTATTAAGCTCACCTCCCAAAAAAGCTTAAATTCAGGCTTTTTTTTGGACCTTTTAAAACATTGGTCGATTTTATACAGGGTTTTTTTTTGGTTTGCATTCTAAAAACACCGCACTTAACCTGGGTTAAAGGGCTTTGTCACATTTTGTTCAAAGGGAATTAAAAGAAAAAGAAAATCTCTTCGAAACGCAATTTTTTGCCGTTTTTATTTTATTGTTTCTACTAAGAGGATGTTTTTAAAAATTAAGATATCATGTTTTAAAAAAAGAAAGGAAAAAAAGTTTTAAAGGGTTTTTTATTAAATGGGGGGTTGGACTTCAACTTTTTTTTGACGTTTTTTTGGAAAATTTTTCCAGTTTTTATTTTGAAAAAATTGAACTACAATGAGGTTTTTTTGGGCTTCAGATTTTCCTTTTTAAAAAGTGCTTTTGTTTTTTTTGGCCCTAAAAAAAAACCGAACTTTTAAAAATTTTTAAGGGGGCAAATTTACTCTCTTTATGAGCGACTTTCGGTTTTTCCTTTTTTGGAAGAAAAGGGAATTTAAAAGTTTAAAAATTTTTTCTAACAGAAAAAACAAAACAGGAAAAATTGGAAAATTTCAAACCTTGGGGAAATTTTCGAAATTTTCAAGCACTTTTTTTTAGGTTTGGTTTTGTGATAAAACAAAAGTTTTCACAAGGAACCCTTGCCACAATTTTTGACGCCCCCTTTTAAGGGGGTTTAAAGGGGTTCCCGGGTTTCCCAGATGATTATTTAAAGCTTAGTTCCCAAAAAAACACCCCAAAAAGAAACTTATTTTTGAGAATTTAAAAAACCCTGCAGAGGGAAAAAAAAAAAAAATTTTTCAAAATGAAAAAAAAAAACAAAAAAAAAAAAAGCCAAATTTCAAAAACAAGCTCGAAAGTCAAAGGGTTTATAGACAAGCTTGACAAATTTGGCCCCGGCAACGGGGGAAATCTTTTTACAAAGTTTTGCACTAAAAAAGGAAAATTTTTTCCCCGGTTGAAAATTCCCCCCGAAGGAAAGCAAAATTATTTTTTGAGACTTCTCTCTTTTGAAGAGTTTAATCAGGGGTTTTGTATTTGAAAGACTTTTTTGAAAGAAAGCAGTTTTCAAGATAAGGGTCAAAAAGGGGGTTTTACTGATCAGCCCCCTTGTTTAAACATGGCTTATATAATCAGATTAAAAACCCTTGTGGAATAACACACAAAAGTTTATTTTAAAATTTTTCTGTTAATTTTTAAAAATATAAAAAAAAAAAAAGGGGACAGGGCCCCGGCCCCCGTCCCCCCCCACCACCAGGGTGCTGTTTGCGGCTCCCCGGGGCAAGGTCACAAAAATTTTCCCGGGTCGCCGAGTGGCCCCCCGGGGGGCCTTTGGAAACATCTACCAGGCCTTGAAAGTTGTTTTGCTTTTGAACCAAAATTAAGGTTGACCCATGACTTCCCTTGGGGGTTTGTTCGGGATAGGCCCGTTACCTCCTCCGTTTTGGGGCCCCAAACTGGGGCACCTCGGGTTTTTTTTTTTTCAAGACAGATCACAAGCATCCGGGGACAAGTTATATCCACCTTAAAAAACCGAAATTCATTGGGAAGCCAAAAGGGTGTTAATTTTTGGGGGGTTTCAGGGGCTGCAAGTATTTGTGGTGAAAGTGAGTAGCACCATCTGCCATTGATATGAGAGGTCAAGTGTGAAGGTGTGCAAGGGCAGTGATGGAGCAGCTCACTGCTAAAATGAGGCAGGGGGCTAACAGACCTGCCCAAAACAATAGTTTCAACTTTAAGCCATGATGATGTATAACAAATAAATGCCCTACAAACGTACCTCTTCACTGTGCCCGCTGTATAGTACTTCATAGAACACAAATAGGCTTATTTCTTTTTTTTTCTTTTATTTGTAACTTTAAAACCCTTTAACATACTTTCAAAAAAGCCCAAAAAACAAAGTAATTTTTTACAGGAGGGGGACAGAAGAAATTTAGACCCCCCCCCAAATTTTTTTTTACTCTTTGTTTCATTGCGCCATTTTGGGAAAAATCCAAAAAGCATTTTTTTTTGGGTCATTAAAGTTCACTCGTACCCCCCCCCCCCCTCTTTAAAGAAAAAAAACAGAAATGTAAAATTTTTTTTGCAAATTTATTTAAAAAAGAAATACTGAAAAATCACATGGTCCAAAAAAAAAAGTATTTTGACCCTTTTCTCATAAATTTAGTAGAAGCATCCTTTTTTAGCTAGTACAGCCACGAGTCTTCTTGAGAATGGATTTGGGGATCCTCTGCCGTTCCCTTCCCCTTTCAGATCCTCTCCCGTTCCTCAGGGTTTGGGTGGGTGAACGTTGGTTTGGGCAAACCCTTTCCAAGTCTCTTCAGAGGGTGTTCAAATTGGGTTTAAAGGTTTAGGGGTCTGGGTGGGGCCCGCAAGAAAGGCACAAGAGTTTTTCTGAAGCCACCCGCTTTTTTTATTTTAGCTTGGCTTAGTCATTGTTTGTTGGAAAATTTAACCTTCGGCCCATCTAGGTCCCGAGCACCTGGGAAAAGGGTTTTTTTCCAGGATATCTCCGTTTCTTGGCCGCATTCATTTTCCCTTTAAAATTTCAACCAGTTGTCCCCGTCCCCGAGTGAAAAAACCCCCATAGCATGATGCTGTCACCACCATTTTTCACTGTTGGGATTGTATTGGGCAGGTGATGAGCAGTGCCTGGTTTAAACACATATCACTTACAATTAACACCAAAAAGTTCAACCTTCATCTCATCAGACCAGGGAATTCTATTTCTCATAGTCTGGGGGTCCTTCATGTGTTTTTTTTTTTGCAAACTGTATGCGGACTTCATATGTCTGCATGGGAGAGGCTTCTGTTGGGCACACTCTGCCATAAGCCCCCGACTGTTGGAGGGCTGCAGTGATCTTGGGGTTCTTCCTTAAACCCCTCTACCAAGGGGTCTTTCTCCCCCAATTGCTTAGTTTGACTGGCGGCCAGGTCGAGGAATAGTTGTGGTCATCCCAAACTTCTTCCAGTTAGGATTATGGAGGCCACTGTGCTCTTAGGAACCTTGAGTGCTGCAGAAATTATGATGTAACCATGGCGAGATCTGTGCCTTACCACAATTTTGTCTCTGAGCTCCTTGGGCAGCTCCTTAGACCTCATGATTCTCATGTGCTCTGACATGCACTGTGAGGTCTTATATAGACAGGTGTGTGCCTTTCCTAATCAAGTCCAATCGGTTTAATTAAAGAAGTAGAAATGAAGGAGTAGAACCATCTCAAGGAAGATCAGAAGGAAATGAAAAGCATGTGAGTTAAATATGAATGTCACAGCAAAGGGTCTGAATACTTATGACTATGTGATATTTCAGTTTTTCTTGTTTAATAAATTTGCAAAAATATCTACATTTCTGTTTTTTTTCTTTCAAGATGGGGTGCAGAGTGTACATTAATGAGCCAAAAAATGAACTTTTTGGATCTTACCAAATGGCTGCAATGAAACAAAGAGTGAAAAATTTAAAGGGGTCTGAATACTTTCCGTACCCACTGTATAAAAACCTGATGGTGTGCGGCTTCAATAGAAAACGTCCATTATTCAACACATGGTTTGTAAGTCTATTGTGGCTATTTAGCCTTAGAGCCTAGCGCTACTCCTGCTGTGCTCATGGGTATTACACCGTATTGGCTCACTGGTGCGATGTTTCGGGGGTGGATACCTCCTTCCTCAAGCATGCGCTATGCATGTCTAAGTTCTCTTTATGTTCAGTGCCTCATTTGCATAACAGTTTTTCCAAAACTTAAACCACACTATCACCATCATTTACAGAATACATCTGACATTCAAACTTTCATTCAGGCCTCTTGGTGTTAAGGAATCTAATCTGTAGATCAAGTATGCTTCCCTTTGCAGAAGCGTGGATCTGCATTGACTTTCATCATTTACCATTAGCTCTTCTAATTTACACCACTTCAATTCACTGATCTGGTGTCTTTCATTGTGGAAGTCAGCGCTGTGGAGTCGGCAAGCCAAAGCCCCGACTCCGTCTCCTCAATTTCCCAAACCTCTGACTCCGACTCCTGACTCCCTCATACATGGCGCATGTTTAAGGGATAACTTTACCGTAGTAAAATGGTAACATCAGGCTGTTTATCACCTTATGATACAATAATCAAGCTATTTCGGTAGAAAAGACACGGACAAGCAAAAGGGTAACTATGTTTTGATCTTTTGAACACTTGTGGGTAGAGTTGAAGAAAAAGCTGTATTTGTATCCAAGTCCAGTCTGCACTAACATTGGGAATGTGTAGAAGAGATCTGGGATCAGATTTTAATCAAGACATGCTTGAATCTGATCCATAGTCCAGAAGGATTCAGGCAGTATTGAAAACCAAAAGGTGGATTTCCCAAATACTAAAAAGATAATAAAAATTAACATTTTGATTTTTAGGAGCAAAACGGTAACAATACAGTTACAGGAAAGAATTTGCAGAACTAAGCAGATGCTAAATACTTGCAAGTCATATGTATGTATAAGATCTGTAAGATGACTGTATATAAAATTACAGTAGCCTCATATACAAAGCTGTAGTGGATGGTGAGATATGGAGCCTGAAAGTCACAAGTTCAAAACAATGTTACCATTTTGCTTGTCAGTGTAAAATATTTTTATTGGATATGACTTTAGAGCACAAAAAAATTGTAAATATGCAAAACACTGCAGGAACATTTGTGGAGTCTCTGAATTTGTTTTGAGAAATAGTATCGCCTCCATCAGATCCTGCATACATGACCTCACATCTGATCTCATTATTTCCAGGCTAGAGAACGGCCTCTCTACACTAACTTGGGTTGGGGGCAAAGCGGTGACCACAGGGGCAACATCTCTAACAATCTCAGGGTATAAAGGAATTGCCTCAGCCACAGTCAGTTTTGATGAATGGTTGAACTCTTCTACTTCTTTGAAAGCAGGTGAAAAATTTTGCTGAAATCTGTTTGCTATGGGAGCAGAATATTTTCCCCTGGGGCAGCGCTTTGCCTGCTCCATGTCATCAATTTTACTCCTCATGTGATGAGGCTGAAGATATGAGAGCAGTAGCACTGGCCGGACCCAATTCCTCTTGCTCTTTGCATCGAACTAACTGTACTAACTAATTATATATTTTAGGAGTTGGTCCCTTTTATGACGACTCCGACTCCTGCAAAATAGGCACCGACTCCACGACTCCGACTCAGACTCCACAGCCCTGGTGGAAGTGTCTCGCTACAGTTGTCTTCCCATAGTTCCTTCTGTCTTCCTGGACATTGACCACTTGTATTTACATAGAAAAAGTACAAATAGCTGATCTGGGCTCATTGAACCCTATTCTGATTTCATTACCCTGTGTCAGATGGCATATGCTTGGGCCCTTAAAGGGGTTGTATCATTTCATTAAATGGTCTTCACAATAAGGGGACAGTGAAAACAAACATCTTTGCAATTGGATGTCATTAGCAAAGCTGTCTTGTTTTCACAAGATCCCTTATCTTCTGTTTCTGTAAACACAGTTCCCCAGTGTCGGTCGGATTCCTCCTCCTGTCCTGTCATTGGCTGATGGCTCTACTAATTTACATTCTGTCTGGCCCCCGGTCGGATTCACGGGAGTGAGCATTCCTGTCTCTCTCACTCAGAGTAAGGGACCAGTAGGAATTTCACTCTGCATATCCAGAAGAAACACAATAACACTGCAGGGCTTCTACAATCAGAAAACATCAGGAATGTGCCTCGATCACTGCTTCTCTCACTCAGAGTAAGCAGCCGAAGCAATTTCACTCTGCACACCCAGCAGAAACACACTGCAGCTGATTCTACAATCAGAAAACAGCAAAATTGTGCCATGATGCCTAACTCTGCTGCATAGAAGGGAGATCTGTGCCATTCATAGAAGACTGGATTTAACTGTAACAAACCTCCAGCTGAGAGAGAAGAGATCATAGAAGACTGTCTAGATTGAATGCAGGTATGTGGTATTTAAACAGCTCTTACAAAATAAGACTGCAGGGAGAGGAACAGTGAGATGTGGACTCAGACAGAGGGGGAGGGGGGGACCGGCCTCGGGGGCCAGCATGAACAGTGAAGAGGGGATGATGTCATCACCCTTCAGTTAAGAAACACCCAGCTGGGAGGGGAAGAAACACCCCTGGATTTGTAGAGCTGAGAAATTGAAAATACTTTGAAACACATGAACTGAAGTGATACATCCCTTTTAATGATTGCAGTGCAGTTTTGACATCAAGTACAGGGGAATGTTCCACTGTTGGGAACAGTTTAGCAAATTTTTCTGTGTATGTAGCTCTGCACCAGATGAATGGTCACTGCTTCTCTGCTAACCAAAGTGCATAAGTGGAAAAGGCTTCAGTTTTGCTGCATTATCACAATTGGACCTTTGCTGATTGACATAGGATTGGCTTCTTTGACGTCATGTTTTTTTGCTTCATGTGACAGATTGTTATCTGATGTTTCAGGCCTGACACGTCAATATCCAACACTCTGCAACCGCTGCTGGAAGAAAAGCTGGTAGATGCAGTATTATGGTCTGGGGAATATTTTTGTGGTATTCTCTAAGCCCACTCAGCCATGTGGAAGGCACGCTCAATTGATTTGGGTATGAGTCTATCCTTGCAGATCATGTTCACCTATACTTGCTGATTGTCTTACCTTGGGTGGATGGGATCTTCCAGCAAGACGATGCAAAAGGTCACATAACTAGAAATGTCTGACACCTTGATGGTGGTGTTGGTTCTTTTTCTTTATAAAATGTAATAGAAACTAATTTTAACATGAAAACAGATTTGTAAATTGTAAACCATGCTGAAATATTTTATCAAAGTGGATCTGGCAATTTTTTCTAGAGCGGCAGTTGTTAGTCATTTAGTGTTGCCATGGTACTTGGTTTGGACTTATGTTATGTTTGTAGTCCCACTCGAACGTACAGCGCATTGGAATTAATGGCGCTTTAAAATAAATAATAGTTATAATTATTGCTCAATAAATCATACCACTCAGTGCCAAGTTGCTGCCTCTAATGCTGAAAAGCACATTGTTAGAGTTCCCATCTTGCACTTTGATGACATATCGATAGGTGCAGGACCCACACGGTCTCCATCCAGAATGGGGAGCCAGTCGCACTTGCGCATGACTCTCCAGTCTGGTCTGTGGGGCTTCCAATTACAGTCAACCCCTTACACAATTCAATATTATAAAGTATCTACTCTACATCTATTCATTGGACACTACTAAAATAGTATCCCAAGCCTCTGTGTCTTTATATTTCTGCCTTACCTTCCATACGTCAGACTTGACCCTGAAGGCTTCCTCATATTGACCTTTAGGCTATGTCTTCACTGCATCGGACAAAAAACGGCCCAAAAGCGGCCATTTTTTTCCGATGCAGGATCGTAGTTTTTGTTACGCTTTGTGCAAAAATCGCGGTCGCGTCTCGTTTTCCTGACTTCACCCAAACAATTGTAGTGTATGGGAAGACGGCAAGAAAACAAAGCGCCGGCATATTATACAACATGTTGTATAATACGCCGTCGCCAGAAGACGAGCAGAGAAAAGACGAGCTGTGGAGACTGCAGCTCGTCTTTTCTTTTGCCGTCTATGGGGCAGCACGAACGATCATATCTTCAGCGATTTAAAAAAAAACTAAAACCGACGATACGATCGTAATCCTTTGGAGTGGAGACATAGCCTTAGAGACTCCCTTCTCTAGAGGATATTGTATCTTTTTGATAATGTGTCCATCTAATAATTACTAGGAACTGTTCCTATACAAATACTTCCTGAAAAAGATTGTTTAATTTTCTGGACTTCACATCCAGATAAAATATCGAGTTTGCATGGATTTTTTTTTTATGAAGGACCAGTGATGACACATTAGAAAAAGCAATTTGAATTTTGTCAACCCATTTGTTGTATCGTAGATTTCTTCCAAAGATACCTGACATTTTACTATACAACTTCTTTGTATGTTGTTGTGGCATCTGTAAAGAAGTCTTATTATCAGTTATTACTTGAGTCAGTCAAGTTGACAGGATAAGAGTTCTCTTCCTAATAAACACTTCTTTTTGGCCAAGCTGAAATGGCATTTTATTTCTAAGGTGGGAAGGAGATAAGTGGTGACTAACCACTATAAGCACCACTTACTTCAAGAAGGAGGAGAAACAAAGTATCACAAAGCAAAACATATCTGATGAGTATAAATGACAGTAAAATCCAGAACCACTGCTCTACAGATGTTCAATTCCTTATATTCCAAATATATTGGCGTTTGAGAAGACAAGACAGCTTGAAGAACATTTTTCGTGACAAGGTTGTATAACTTTCAATACACATAAGTACTTTAAAGGGAATCTATCGCTATCGTTTTGTTGGGTTTTTTTTAATTAAAACAAGACACTGATACATTCTTTTCTTCTTAGCTGTTTTTATTTTCTGACTAGATTTTTTTTTATTTGGTTATCTGTATATGAATATGTGAGAAGCCATCTTGCCTGAGCTGCTTTTAGCAGCATTTAGAGAGATGCATTACAGCAGCTTCATGCACATAGGAGCCTGTGAACAGGAACAGACCCATTGACTTTTATAGGAGGTTTTTCTAAGCATGCTCTGTGATCTGGGAAGAAGCCAATGTGCAGGGAGGGAGAAAGGGGGAGCTGTGTCTATCTCCTATTTTAAATTGTGGATTCTGTGTTATCTATACACATCGGTGTCACCTTTCAGTATAATCCTCTCTGTGTTGATACTGAGGAGACTGCTGAAAAGTTTTCTTTGCAGAAGAGAAAGTGTCAGACTATTATTGGGCCTAGTGGCCAAAGTGAAAACTGCAGGATTTCAGGTTTGTTTAAAATATTGATAGTGCTATGGAGAATTAAAAAAAAAAATCTTTACAAAATGTGCTTAACATAAAACATGGTTTAAATTCTAGATAATTTTCTGATGAGATATTCTCTTTAAATCTCTGTTCATACTCGTATTCAGGGTCTGCTTGGGTTTCTATCATGCTATCATTCTGCAATCATAAAATACCAGAAACCCAGCAGAACACACAGCATCTACCTGTGTTTCCAGTGGTTTTTGGATGCGTCTGAAAATGGATTTATCACAGCTGTCAATGCTCAGTTATGAACACAAGAAGACACAAGTGTGTAAGCAGAGCAGAATACGTGTTGACTTCAGAATCATTTTACAAAACCAACACAGTTTTTATGTGACGTGAAACTATAGGTTTTATTTTGTATAATGAACTATACAACTCATAAACTTAGGAAAATACATTTAAGGGTGCATCCCCACGGCATAGGACAAATACCGTCCGGTTTGCCGGCTGGTATTTGTCCTGTTTTGTGCCCGTCCCCACGGCCGCGGAAGGGGGCGACTTTTCTCCGCGATGAGCAGAGAACAGCCCTCCCCCCTTCACACTGAGGAGCACAGATTCTGTCCGAAAACCGGACGGAAGATGGTGCTAGCTCAATGTTTTGCCGCCGGACCGCCGGCAGCAAAACCGCCCGACGGAAAACCCGTGCAGTGGGGACTGCTGCACGGGTTTTCCATAGAGCACCATTGTGCTCATTTTCGGCCAGTTTTTTCAGGCGGTCTGAAAAACCGGCCGAAAACCCGTGCCATGGGACATGCCCTAACCGTATTTTAGAGGGTTTTTTTTTGTTATAAACATTCTTCTCTTGTACATTTTTTTTTACTGAAAACATTGAGCAGCTGAAGTCAGATCTACACTATAAAACTCTAGAAGCAGAATATGCCATTTACTTAACATATACATATAATTAAACAAAGCAGCACAAATACGGTGTCTCCTTGTGTTATAAATGTGGACAAGAAGGAAGAGTGTGGACTTGGTTGGCATTTACTTGACCGCAGACTGTGCTCAAAGTTCTAAACAGGAGTGGCTTCAGGTCCATATTGTGACAACAATACCCAAACCTCTCAATCCCTACTCCCCAACATTCTACTATACTGAAGAGTTTAAGTAGGACATGGAAGGGGCATGTGGGTTTTGTAGGCATTATATGGAGTCTTAAATGCAGCCACATACAGCCAACCTAACACACATTACGATCAGGGCTAGTTAGAGCATCTTGAACTGGATTCTATCCACGAGTCCTGTACACAAAAAACAGGGCTAAGACGACGGGTAGGTAACCGCCTACGTCGCCACTTCATCCCAGGCAAAAAGGGGATGCAAGGAGAAATGGAGTGGGCGGAATTTTCCCCATTGAGGGGGGAGCGGTGTGTCCCAGTCCTGCACATAACTTTTATTAAATGTTTAGTTTGCTCAGCTATACCAATTGGGAAAATATAGGTGAAGTCACTTGGGCATTGAATCATGATCCTATGACAACTAATGTTCCATTCAAAACCTACTCTCTACTTTGGACTTCTCGTATCCCTGTAAAGCCAAAATTGTAAGTTCCACTAAGGCAGTGTTAGGCTATGTTCACACGGCTTATTTCAGAACGTATTTACATCGGATTGCCGATCGTAAATACATTCTGAAATCAGTTGAAAATCAGTTGCAAATAAGTGCCACTAAGTGTGGCACGTATCTGTAACTGATTTCCCGACGGATTCACCATCTCCAATCATTGTAGGTGGTGAATCCGTCCGGAAATAATTGATATGCACATTGTTTTTCCGTCCGGATTGCCGTCGTCAATCCGGCACGGAAATACGTGTCGTGTGAACGACGAGCCGTATTTTCTATTGAAATCAATAGAAAATAGGCTGTTACTTATTTCTGACTGATTTGCCGACGGATTGACGATCAAATCCGCGGCGAAATAAGCCGTGTGAACGAGGCCCTACTCAACTCCAGTCCTCAAGACCCACCAACAGGTCATGTTTTCAGGATCTCCCACAGAATGCACTGGCAATAATGATATCACCTGTGCAGAATGCACTGACAATAATTATATCACCTGTGCAATATTGAGGAAATCCTGAAAACTTGACTTGTTGGTGGGTCTTGAGGACTGGAGTTGGGAAACACTGCACTAAGGTGTGATGTACACGGCTTCCTGGGCCGAGCCTCAAGAGGGGAACATGGGGTCCCTGCCTGAGCAATAGGCACTGCTGCTGTATGATGCCTCCACAATTCACTGTATTACTTGTCTGGAAAAAATACCTCTGGCCATAGGGAGTCAAACGTTCTGTATTTTGTCAGATTCATATATAAAATATATCAGATTTACTATACAAAGGTAGAGTGGGGCTGAGTACACTACTATCAATACCTTTTTTTCCATCTCTGTACAACTTTGCGATTTAATCTAAATCAATTAACAAAAAGGTTAACAGAATGAAATCCATCCTGGGTCAATTTCACAAATCAGTGCTAGATCACATATACAGACACGCTCACCGTGTTAGTAAATAGCTCTTGTTCTAACACAAATTTTTAAATACATAATGATATACACATAAAACCCTTATACATCTTCTTAACCAATTGTAAAAGGAAATACCATCTACAGATCAGCTGTAACCAAGGGCCTTATGTATGAAAACGGTCTAGGTGTAAGGGTATGTTCACACGATGTACTGCGGCGTGTCTTTTGGGAGCTTGTGGTAACACGTGCGTACTACCGCGGCGCAGGGGGGGGGGGCGGCAACTCACTGGCCCCATTGACATTCATTACTCACGGCGCGTATTCGCTGCGAATAATTGACATGTCACATTTCCCCGTGCGTACAATACAATCGTATTGTACGAGCAGGGAGAGGAGGCGTAATCCATAGTACCGATTGCCGAAATTACCCCGTGAGAACAAAACCTAATACTTTCCTTGTTGCGCATAGCAACCCATCAGAGCTCAGCTTCTATTTTTCCAGAGCACTATATGAAATGAAAGGGGAGCTCTGATGGGTTGCTATGGGCAATAATGACACAGACGCTTTTCATACATGAGAACCCATATGTAGAAGGTCCTATTGTTAAAACAATTGTCAACCATGGAAACCATTTACATTTGATAAAGATTTACTATGTTTATGTGAAGCACATTCTGTCTTGTAGCGGTGTTCCAGTTTTTTTTTTTTTTTACATAAACAAGCAGTCGTTCTGTAGCGCCTCAGGATCTGCTCCTCTTCATTTTCTGTGCCGGTTTGCACTCACTATGGGGCGTGAGCTGATGGATGGCACAAAGCAGATCCTGAGGCGCTACAGAACCGTTACAGCAGGGAATAGAAAGGTAAGCATGCCCGATGTAACATAAAAAAAAAAAAAAACTTGGAACATTCCTTTAAATCTTCATGTTCTGACCACCATTTGTCTAGAGAAAGAGGTTTGGTGCTGGGTCAACGCAAAGTCAGCCAAACTTGCATTTCTTTTGCAAAAGAACAGGTTTACTATATAGATTTTCAGCTCAAGTGAAAAATAGGACATCTGTTAGTAAAGCAGAAGCTATATCAATAGACACAGTTTGGTAATGTATTTAAATACATAGATGCTACCATTTTCTATAGAGTTGTGGTAGTTGCAGAACCTATAACAGGAAGTGCAGCTGTATTTTGATATAACTACGTGATGCTGATGCTTAAGGGTATGTTCACATGGCTGATTTGAATCCGTATTTAAAGCGTTTCCACGCCAAAAACAGCGTCCATAAAATTCTCCATAAAGCCCCCAGTTCATTTTCTTTGGTTACGATGTTCAATAGCATTGTTCACACACGATGAGGTTTCTTCACTCTTCTTTGGACGCTGAAAGAATCATGTGAATTCTTGAAGTGCTTTCAACGCTGAAGATACCCAGAGCACTCAATGGAAAGCTTCAATACCTTGGCGTGGTTTTCTTCCTGGCTATTAATTTGTATGGGTGTTTCAGAAAGGAAAGTGTTGAAAATCCTCATCCAAACCTGATGAAATCCTCGTCTGAAAAGTGCTGCATGGAGCCGCCTTTCAGACTAGGTTGTGACACCAATTTTGTCGTCCAAATCAGCCATGTGAACATACCCTAAATTGTCTGCATGACGAAGCATTTACAGTCTTCAGGGACCAATTCACAAGTGACGACCAATGTAGCTGCAAAATAAAGGGTATCACAATAAAAAACGCCAACCTCTCTGTAAATAAATCACTTTATTACAAGACTATGGAAACTCTTCTAAAGTTTGCCGAATGTAGTGGATTAACTGTACAAATTATTATAGGTGCAACTTTAGCCAGTGCAGCGGTTATGAGGCTCACTGATGTCAAGAACACTATACCTTTTTGTTGGGAATAATAGCAAGTTTGTGATGTTCTGCTGGCTGGCACTGCCATGTGGCATTAATATATATAACCTTAGTCTAGCCTGTGTCATTTGAGTTACTGGATGACCACTAGACACACTAATGCCAATAGAGGAAGACTTGACACGTGATTGTTTATAATGCAGAGGGCACCGTACTCACCAGCCAGGGGGTGGGGGTTGAGGGAGGACAATGCCATGCCACCCACTCACCAGTGTAGGGGATAGTGGCTACTGCTACACTTACTGTCAGCCCCCACACAGTACTGTACAGTGTGACGGGGCAGCACCAAGCTGGTGTGGGGGGAAGGAGCTCATCCAAACGCTCTCCACTATGCCCTGTACTCAACAATGTAGCGGATGGATATTTTCATACGTACATAGAAAAATATATGTAGTGCAGTCATGGTCCTGGGACAAGAACTCTGCCCTTAAGTGGATGCATTTTCTACTACCATCACTGTCCCAGGACCATGTCTCTACTATTTATATGTACCTTTAATTATTGCACTATTAGGCAGGGTTCACACGGCTTATTCACGGTGTGCGAGGTATTTCGCCCGCATTTATGCCGTGTGCTCCGGAGCGGAGGTGTTCGGCAGCCCGCCTGCCCCATAGACCTTTATTATTGTCGGCGTGTATACGCCATGAATAAATGACATGTCACTTCTCTCCCCCCGTGGCCTAATGTCCGAGAGGAGATAGGAGACGTAATCCATAGTTCTCTATGAGAACTGTGGATTACCGTAATGACTGGGAAGTATTTCGCCCGTATTTGAGCGCAGTACGGCACGAATTACGGACTAAAATGCATCCCATTCATTGCCGTGTGAACATAGCCTTACTGCTGCTTTATTGGTTTCCTGTACTTAGGTGTGTAGAGGGTTTGCTATAGACCAATCCTTAATGACTTCTGGTACGGTACAGTGTACTTTTTTTTATATACTTGGGCGATTGAATATATATAACTGGGCTTTTAAAATACAATTTTTTTTTTTTAATTATATGCTAAAAAATAATAAGAAAAGTTAAAATCTCCTATATCAGCCAACTTTCAGCTAGTATTTAGCCAGCTTAACTTTTGATAGTGTTGTTCAGGGGACTTCAATTACGTTTGTCTAAAAATTCATGATAGTGGCTGAAGTTTAACACTTATCAGACCACACAGAGGGAATGTATGCAACTCTATCTTGTTATATGCAGCAGATTCAAGACCAAGGGCTACTCTGTGTAAAAGAAGAGTGCCTATGTTGCCTACTGTCTTTCTCTATTCCTAGCTACATAAACGTTAATGGTGTGTAAGATTCCTTTGTAATGAGTAGGAGTAGAAGACAGAGTCAGAGTGTTGTGAAGATCTGTAATATATTGCAGAGAATC
>JAODAL010024865.1:0-30000 GCA_025379985.1 Phyllomedusa bahiana | reverse complement strand
AAAATGTAACTCTCCATGCAAAAAAAAAACAAGGCCTCATAAAGCTACACTGCTATTTTCATGGACTTCAATAACTTTGAATTTTCCATTAAAGTAATTTTTGAGAGAGTGAGAAAAACACAAATACATAGGTGGTATTTATAGAGAACTTGTCACATAGGTTATGCCCCCTTTGCTTATTTCTGCACAATCAACATTTAAACAATTCTACCAAAGTATCCAGTTTTAACAAGATTGTTTTATGTGCAATCATTAATACAGATATTCTATGTTGATACTAATGTAGAGACATTTTTAGTAGAGAAACTAGAACTTGATTAATCTACATTATTTCACAACAGTATCTTCATAAAAGTTTTCAAACATATCCCTCATGTAATTAACCCTTTGGATATGTTCATACGGGTCAGATCCACTGTGGGTTTTCATAGCAAGCCATCAGAGTAAAATCCACATATAAAAATCGGCAAAAACTGGTGCAGATTTTGTTGCCAATTTATTGCAGGAATAAAATCCACAATAAATCTGCTCTAAAATTGGTGCAGATTTTTGTGCACTGACTTTCTTCTAGTCTGCTGATCAAAACCCACACGTATGAGAGCACCCTTCACAGCTGTTACTCTACTAGTACATCTTAAAAAAATATATAGCATCGAAAAGTTAAAGTGGTTTTCTCACCATGCAGTTTCACAAAGTCACAGGCAGCCTCACACTTTCTAGTCAGGCTGTGAGTGGTTCTATAGCAATAATTAGCATATCAGCTCTGCTATTCCTAGCTGAGCATTACAGAGACATAAATTCAGGAGATTTAATCTGTAACCTGACAACAATACAGATCTCCCAGGAATGAAAACAAGTGCTTTTCAAAGATAAACAATCTAATCTTGTTAGAGATGAAGACTGCTCATTCTAACCATGGTGGCATCACTCTGCCTCTGTTCTCCGGAATGAGATAAGGACGGTAACTTACAGACAGATAAAAATCGCTTATCTCCTGAGCATTGTATATAGAAAAGTCTTCAATTACCTGTCTCTACACATTGAGAGCTCATCATTGTAGTGAGAAAATTCCTTTAAATGATATTGGTAATTCAAGACAAAGAGAAACCTGTATATTGTATAGACTCAATAAACAGAGTGACCTATTTCAAGTGTATATTCCCTTTAATTTTGATGACTATAGCTTACAGCTTATGAAAACCCAAAATTCAGTACATAAGAGTTCATAAAATTAGAATAGTGTCAGAAGGGCCAATATTGTTGTCAACGGTGTCACACAAAAAGGTTTCCGAAGCCTTTAAAAGGTCCCTCAGTCTGGTTCAATAGGCTACACAATCACTGCTGACCTGACAGTTGTCCAGAAGACACCGACGCCCTCCACAAAGAGGAGAAACCACAAAAGGTCATTGGTAAAGAAGGTGGCTGTTCACAGAGTGCTGTACAAAGCATATTAATGGGAAGTTGTGTGGAAGGAAAAAGTGTGGTAGAAAAAGGTGCACAAGCAACAGCGATGTCAAGGAAAGGCCATTCAAAAATTTGAGAAAGATTAGATTGGAGTCTGGCTGAAGTCACTGCTTCCACCACACACATAGATGGGACATGGGCTACAACTGTGGCATTCCTTGTGTGCAGCCAGTCATGACCCAGAGACAGCGTCAGAAGCAGCTTACCTGGGCTAAGGAGAAAAAAGATGGGACTGGTGCTCAGTGTCCAAAGTCCTGTTTTCATTTGGAAATCAAGGCCCCTGAATCTAGAGGAATAGTGGGGACGCCACAATCTAAGCTGCTTGAGGTCCAGTGTGAAGTTTCCCCAGTCAGTGATGGTCTGGGGAGCCATGTCATCTGCTGGTGTAGGTCCACTGTGTAATATCAAGTCCAAGGTCAGTGCAGCCATCTACCAGGAAGTGTTAGAGCACTTCATGCCTCTCTCTGCTGACAAGCTTTATGGAGATGCCGATTTCATTTTCCAGCAAGACCTGGCACTGCCCACCATGCCAAGAGTACCAATACCTGGTTTAATAACCACGGTATACACTGTGCTTGATTGGCCAGCAAACTCTCATGACCCAAACCCCATAGAGAATCTATGATGAGAGACTTCAGAGCTAACAATGAAGCCAAGCTGAAGGGCTCTATCAAGGTAACCTGGGCTTCCATAACACCTCATCAGGGCCACAAGCTAATCACCTCCATGCAGAAATTCATGTAAAAGGTGCCCCAACAAAATATTGAATGCATATACCGCACAGTCCTTTCAGTAGGCCAACATTTCTGGATTACAATTCATTTTCTCAATCGGTTTTATACCGTGTTCTAATTTTCTGTTATACTGAATATTGGGTTTTCATTAGCTGTAAGCCATAATCATCAACACTGCAAGAAATAAACGCTTGAAAACTATCGCTCTGTGTGAAATGAGTCTATACAACATGCGTTTCTCTTTATGACTTGAATTACAGATATAAATTAGCTTTCCGATGTTACTCTAATTTTTCAAAATGCACTAGTATATCTAATGTGTACATCTCTGAAGAGTGGGCTACAGATTAAGGCAAAGACTATTGTTTTATTTCTCTCAAGTGAGTATTTTACAAAGGTAAAGACTGTAATGATGCATAAGTTTATCACCTTTGATGAGGGTCATACCTCCAGTGCCAGCAAGCGGGACTGTAGTGGTGAAGAACAAATTCTCTACCTTTGGAGCCTGCTTCTGTGGAAAGAAATAAGAGTCCATTACTTAAAGAAAAGCATAATTTGGTAATACAACACAACTAGATCTTTTGCATATTAACTTTTGCAAGAACACTTCATTCACCCAACTATTTTCAGATTTGTAAAAAAAAAAAAATAGTCTAATGAAAAACCTTATTAGGCAAATGAAAAAGCATTTAGCTTAGTAAGAGACTTCATGTAACAGGGCTAGGGGCTCTGTTTTTCTGTTCTTATCATGGTATTTTGGTAGTCAATGGGAGAGTTCCAACCACTTCTTCGTTCAAAACAGAGACTTAAAGGGGTTGTCTCGCTACAAGGATTGCTTTTTATGTTAAAGATCTTGCAAAAACAAGTTACTTTGCAATATATGTCCATTAACAGTGTTCTACCTATTCTGAGATATCCCCTCTTGTATGGCTGCATCAGCTCCTCAGGTTTCTATAGCTACAGACCTGTTTGATCAATCCTGATAGGCTGCCAGCACTGGTTGCTATAGATACAGACCTGGCTACTACTGCAGCCTAGTGGAAGACAGTAAACACACCCCTGAATTCAAAGTGAAACCAAGAAAACAGGACTGAGGGTAAGAGGAATCAATGTAGTGTGACAACCCCTTTAAAGGGCCTTTTCTTAAGATGTGGGTTCCACCTCTATTTCACACTGATGGCATATCCTATTGCTATGGCCTCAATGTCTGTGATGGGACAACCCCTTTGGCCATGTTCACACGGCTTAAAATGGGCCGTATTTCAGTCCGTAATTATGCACCAGAGTGCGCAAATTACGGGCTGAAAACGTCCCAGTAACTACGGTAATGCACAGTTCTCAGAGAACTATGGATTACGTCTCCTCTCCCTGCTCGGCGAACACGCTGCGGGGGGAGATAATTGACAGGTCACTTTCTAGCGGCGTATACGCGCCGCTATTAATGATTCTCTATGGGCTGGCGAGGTGCCGGTCCCCCGCTCCCGCCCACACGGCGTAATTGCGGGGCGGAATTACGTCCCGCAGTTAAGCCGTGTGAACATAGCCTAAGGCCCCGTTCACACGGCTTATTTGCCGACGGATTGGTGCCGTATTCCGCGCCGGATTTGCGCTGCAATACGGCGCCAATCCGTCGGAGTCATTACGGTAATCCACTGCTCTCATAGAGAACTGTGGATTCCGTCGCTCCTCCCCGCTCGGCAAATCCGCCGCGGGGGGAGAAAGTGACATGCAAAATTATTTACGGCGCGGACGCGCCGTAAACAATGCATTGTCTATGGGGCCGGGAGCGGCGCCCCCGCCGCGCTCCGGGCCCGCCCGTTTTCACGGCGGATTTGTGCGCTCAATACGGCGCACAAATCCGTCGGCAATAAGCCGTGTGAACGGGGCCTAAGAGTGGAAATTTCTAGTTTGTCACTTTTCTGCTTCTTATATTACAGTTGTGTTTCCAGTCATGAATGGTTAGATGGTAGATTACCATATATCAGAGTAAAGCCCCCCGAATAAACCCAAAGGGCACTATTTTTTGCCACAAAAAAAGGGAAAACTTATTGACTGGATAAACCTAGGTGGAAAATGAGCGGGTTAATGGGGAAAAGAAAAAATAAAAATGGATACCAATAAAATTACATAGGCAGTTTAATGTCCTCCATAGGCAGGTATATGTCCCCATAGGTGGCTATAGGCAGGGTTTTGCCCCCATAGATGGCTATAGGCAGGGTTTTGCCCCCATAGATGGCTATAGGCAGGGCTATGTCCCCATAGGCAGCTATAGGCAGGTTTATGTCCCTATAGGCAGGGTTATGTCCCCATAGGTAGCTACAGGCAGGGTTATGTCCCCATAGGTAGCTACAGTCAGTGTTAGGTCCCCATAGGTAGCTTCAGGCAGGGTTAGGTCCCCATAAGCAGGTATAGGCAGAGTTATGTCCCCATAAGAGGTATGGCAGGGGTTTTGTCCCCCTAAGCAGGGATAGGCAGGGTTATGTCCCCCTAGTAGCTCTTGGCAGGGTTATGTCCCATAGGTGTCTAGGCAGGGTTATTCCCCCTAGGGACTCAGGCAGGGTTATGTCCCTAGGGCTTAGGGAGGGGTTTTGTCCCCATGGTAGCTCTAGGCGGGGATGTCCCATAGGGGTTATAGGCGGGTTATGTCCCCCCTAGGTAGTTATAGGGGGGGTTATGTCCCCATGGAAGTTATAGGCAGGGTTATTCCCCATAGATAGTATAGGGAGGGTTATGTCCCCCTAGGTAGTTACAGGAGGTAAGGCAGGTTATTTAAAAAAAAAAAATAAATAAATAAATAAAAAATCAAGTACGGCACTTACCTTGCTCCCTCGCCGCTCCGTCTTCTCGGCGGCACAGAGTGCGTGACATCATCAAGCGGCGCAGGCAGCACGATGACATGCACGCTGCCTATGCCCAAAACCGGAGAGCCGCGAGTCGTGGCCGGGCCGGGTCCACTCGGGAGGGAGCGCTTTCTCTCTGCTCCGCAGTGATATTCTTTTACTGTATGCGCTCCCGGGGGGTTTTCATAAGGGGAAGAGACGCAACCCTGCCCGGGCCATGAAGTGCCCGGATGCTGTCGGCTGTACTCGGCATTTGCTGTATGCGCTCCCTGAGGGGCCCCAAAGTGAAGTGTCCCTGCCGGCGCCTGGGCCATCGCAGCGCCCGAGTGCTCACAGTGACTCGAGTATAAGCCGAGGTCGGATTCTTAGGCACATTTTTTGTGCTGAAAAACTCGGCTTATACGCGAGTATATATGGTACATATTTGTTTCCTTTTTACGTTTATATACTGTATATACTTACAGATTGGTCATGGTTTTGCGACGTTCCATTTAAAATCCACTGAAGATTTTGCTCATCCATCATGAGGCTGGGCTGCAAGATGGCAGTGTTAGGAGTCTGTGTTAACGTTATAGCAGGGTTGCTGCCCAGCACTGCACCAGAAACTGCAGCTTGTACTAGTTTTGGTAAAACAGTGTCTGGAGTGGCTCCTACTGGTAGAGAAGGTCCTGCAACAACAGTCAAGCCTTCTACTAAAGGTTGTGAGGTCTGTGGAGTTATGAAGCTGTCCTGGGTGACCGTGAAATGGCCTCCATTATTAATAGGCACTTCCAGAGGTTGTGGTGCTGTGGTAGACAAAGAAGGTGCTGTCCCACGTCTAGTCTGGTTCTGTCCCACGTCTGGTAATAACATGGATGATAAGCTGGGTGCAGTCTGCAGGGAGGCCTCAGATACAGCGCTTGGGTTAATAGCAGGAATAACCAGAGATGGAGGATCACTTGCGCTAGTCTTTGTATGCTCTAAGGCCGGTGTTTCTGTAGTCCAACTTTTCAACAGCACATCGGCTAAAAAAAATAAAATGTGTCATCAGTCCACAACTACCTCCGAAATGGTCTAAAGCACTATTTTACACCTTGCAGTAACGACACATTCAAATGACGATTTATTTATTTCTGTGTCTCTTCCATATGCTAGAACTGAAATAGGCTGAAGCACGAAAACACGTTCCTTTGGGGGAATCCAAGGTTTTTGTGGGCAGGGATTATACCGAAGACACACGGCCAAGCAAGCTACGTCAATAAGCCCTACAACTGTGCTTTTACTGGAGAGACCATCTATAAGAACAGTACAAAAACAGCAGCATTCTTCATAGCACTTGAAGTGGGATTTCTCATGACAAGAATACCTTAAGCCTGTAAAAAAGTGTGCTTTGTATATTCCACTAACTATAAATTCCAGTCAGAAACCACTAGGCCTGGTTTATTAAGGACCGGGGTCACAGGTCATCTTCAAGTGGGACTTTTGATATGGAGCTTGGAGTTTTATCTACTTCAAAGGATGGATAGTTAAGGGTCTGTCCAGCTAATCTTGATATCCCCCAACACATTAAAATGGGTCAATCAAAGGACACATACAATTAGGTGTCCCTTGTCCTTCTCCCTTATCACCTAATCCTCCATTCAGGGACAAGAAATGACCCCAATGAACTGATCGGTAGCCATCATCTGAGCTGTGTTCCAATTCCTCCCGTGACCAAGGATCAGGATATTCTCTACATTGTAAGGCCTGGTTCACACGACGGATTTGAACGTGGTTATGGCCTTGGGTTCCGAAACGGTTTCCGCGGCCAAAACCACGTCCAAATCGTGCCCTGTTTATTAACATGGTTTCCTATGGGAAACCGTGTTAATATTCACACGCCGCGGCCTTGCTGCGTGTGTTTGAGAACTCTCCTGTCAATTCTTGACAGGGAGTCCTCAGCGCGGCAGCCGTGCGGGGTTCGCGCGTGTTGGGGGTTTGGCCACGTTTTCCCCCTGCCTACTAATTTGCATGGGGGCAAACCCTCGCCGCAAGCCGTGCCCCACCCGTGGCCAAACCTGCCGTGTGAATGAGGCCTAAGTGTTAGGTGTTTTCTGCAATTTCTCCTTTTTACTTTATAACTGTTAGTGCATGTATGTATGTCATCCTATTTTATCTTTATATTTATGTAAACACTGTACATTTTGTCCATTAGGGTATGTTCACACAGCGTATTGCGGAGCGCACAGGTATGCACCCAAAATACGCCTGCTGGTGAAAGTAGGTGCTGGCCAGCAATGAATTTCCACAAGGCAATAGCCCTGTCTCCTATTAGTTTAGTATTTCTCGGCACGCAAGTGACGTCACTTCTTTTTATGGGCGTACAGTACGCAATGAGAAATACGAGTATTTTACATAGTACTCAATGAGTGCTATGATTTATCGTATTGGGGGGGGTGTAGTTTGGTGCAGCTAAGCACACCCTGAAAATATGCCATGTGAACATACCCATAAAGCTTAAGACATTAGTAAGTTTGGTCCTTGTATGCTCGATGAATCTATAGCCTTGATAATAGTGTTTAACCCTGTGACTGCTGGAGAGCAGGGTATGATTAAAGTGTTTTACCTCTGCGAGTGTCGGAGAGCGGAGTTTGTGGGTGACCACTTCCCTTTTACGCTTGAAAGGCTCTGTCAGCGAATGCTTTGGGGTGCTTGGACCGTATGGTGGGTGTGATTTATGCTCTATTTGCCCCTTAAGTGGAAGGTGAGTGCAGTGCCACCCACGTCACGTACTGTTTAAGAGTGTATGTGACAATGCCTTTTAGGACGTTGCCGTGCGAGCCAGAGAAGAGACCCACTATGCAGGAGTCTGGCTGGCTGCGGCATCCCTAGTTGATAACAACTAAACGCTGGGGGATTAGTGAAGCCAGACCGCTGATCAGCTGATTGTTACGGTTATTTCTATCTAAAACATTTTGTTTTTCATAAAACAACCTTTTTAACCAGATTTTAAATAATAACGTAAAGAACCAGCCAGCAGATTCACCGCCAAGCGACTTAGAAATAGAGACCACAGCAGGATCATTTCTCAAAAAAAGAAAACTATGTTAGGATGTATTCACACAAACTGTTGTGTTGCAGTTAAAACCTGCATCGAAACTGAACCTGGAGAAAAGACACCACACACACACACTTGTACTATGATGTACCACTGTTTTGCAGTGTGACCACTGGATATGCGGTATTCTCTTTCTAATAGTTATTGTGCCAATAAAGTAAAACAGAACAAAAATGAATAAAATTATATTTATATCACCTGGTGAATACTATAAAAACAGATCTCCTCAAAAATAGCAAAGCTGCTATCTTTTCTCCTGTTCCCTCTCACTAAAATCCACAATACAAATTTAAAGGGGCCATCTTTGTCCTAAAGAATCGAGTCATCCTCCCTCAGTTCTAGGTTCCAGCTTTGCGTCTGTCTGGTCTTCTACTTCAGAATGGGCACATCACCGCTGCAGTCTCTGATTGGCTACAGTGGTCGCGTGCCACTTATTTACATCACCGTTAAAGAGGTTGTCTCACTACAAGGATTGCTTTTTATGTTAAAGATCTTGCAAAAACAAGTCACTTTGCAATATGTGTCCATCAACAGTGTCCTTCCTATTCCTAGATATCTCCTCTTGTATGGGCTGAATCAGCTCGCTATAGCTACAGACCTGATCTATCCCGATAGGCTGCCAGCACTAGTTGCTATAGCTACAGACCTAGCTTCTACTGTAGCCTAGTAGAAGTCAGTAAACAACCCCTGAATTCAAAGTGAATCCAAGAAAACAGGACTGAGGTAATATGAATCAATGTAGTGAGACAACCCCTTTAAGAAGTGAATAGCTCTGCACAGTGATGTAAGTAGAAGCAGGTGACCCCTGCAGCCAATCAGAGACTGCAGCTTTGATGTGCCCGTTCGGAAATAGCAACTGTAAACATAAGATCTGAGAGACGCAAAGCTGGAGCCTGGCACCAGAGGTGAATATAGGCTTTTTGATTTTTCTAAGGCTCCAGGAGCTGCCTGCTATATTTTCTTACAACGTGGACAAGGCAAAATCAGAATGGGAACCTTAAAAAAAAAAAAAAATAATAATAAAAAAAAATACAATGAACTCATTTATATGTTTATATATTGCATGTGCTCCTTTGTTGGCATCTTAGCTTAAAACATTTGATGCAAGAGACCCAAGACCATGTTAAAAGGGTCTTGCCACAAAACAAAATCCCTTTTCTGAGCTCGGCTCGAAGTTGCTATGAGCCAGCTGAAGAGAAGGTGAAGAGGATCCAGATTGTGCATTTTCTGCCATTTTTCTCTATGGCAGTTCCAAATAGCCAAGTGAGTGTGCTCAGCTATACTCGGAACTCCCATAGAAATGAACGGGGGAGAACTGCGCAAGTGCGACCATCTCCCCATTCACCAAGGCCGGCTCATGCTTCACGGCAAAACCCCTTTAACAAAGCACTGGTGGGCAGGCCAGGCTGGGGGAATATATCACTTTCCAGGGAAGTGAATGGCAGTTACAACATGCTCTCATTGGTGCCAGAGCCTAAAATGGCCCACTTAAAAATGGTTGGGAGTCTCTAGAGTTCCGACCCCTACCAAACACTATTTAGTGACATGAACTACAGGAAATATATTCCGCAGAAGGTGCCAAAACTAATACTATACCTATAAGACGGACCAAATATTAAGAGTGTTTAAAAAAAAAAAAAAAAAAAAAAAATCTGCAACATTTCCGTTATAATTATACCTGTCTGATGAACATAATCATTATCTTCTATGCTTCCTGGACTCTGAAACATGGACTGAAATAGGCTTGGCGATAGTAATGATCCCAGGGCTTGTCCAGACCTCTAAACCAGAAAAAAAAAAAAAGTATAGAATATATACTTGCATTGCTGTATTACGAAAATGTAAAAGCTAGTGGGAACGTATAAAGGCGGAGGTGTCATTTATGAAATTGTTCTCTAAACAGGTGGGGGTCTGAACAGTGAAACCCACAAATCACTACCCTGTTTCCCTCAAAAATAAGACAGCGTCTTATATTAATTTTTGCTCCTAAAGATGCACTATGTCTTATTTTCAGGGAGTGTCTTATTTTTCCACAAATAAATTATAGCATGCTATACTAGTGTGTATATATATATATATATATATATATATATATATATATATATATATATATATATAAATAAATAATATATATCTATATGAAATATAGAAAAAAAAGCAGCACTCTTAAAAAGAAAAAAGAAACGGGTGCCCGCAGAAAGAGTTGGAACTCTTCAATACAGACCAAGAAAAAATCCACGGCACTCCAAAAGAAATAATGGTGTAAGAGTGATTTTTTCCTCCATACCCACAAGCGACGTTTCTGCTCCCTCACGGAGCCTTTGTCAAATAAATAAATAAATAAATAATAAATAAATAAATAAATAAATAAATAAATAAATAATAAATAAATATATATATATATATTATATATATATATTATTAATATATCTTAAAGTTTAGAGTCACAAACCATAGGTATATGTATGTAAATGACATTTTATTGCAGCTGCAGTGACTTATCTCAAAAGGATGGCAAATGTGACATGCTGGGACTTGTAGAACTAGAAGTCCCAGCATTTCACATCAGACATCCTGTGAGGTGTGTCAGTATCATTGCTCTGTTCTTCCCCCTCTTCCCTCTGTTACTTACATGTACTTTTTGTCCCCTCTCCTGGGATGTTCGGGACCTGTGGTGACATCACAGTCACATGACCTACCAGCACAGGTCCTTAAACACTCAGGTGCTACAACAATATGTCCCAGAGCCGTTTCTCGGGGTGTGCGGGACTTGGGAACACCGCCCCCCCCCCCCCCACCTTTCTCTCTGCCCACCCTTAGGGACGGCCCTGTGTATGGGGAGCTGCAGCAATGATTTCCGCTATGTCTTATTTTCGGGGGCTGCCTTATATTAGAGAAGTCAACAAAACCTCTGCTATGTCTTACTTTCGGGGGTGTCTTATTTTCGGGGAAACACGGTAGTTCAAAGAGTCTGAGGAGCTAGGAAAGTGTCATGTCACCTCAACTCCTGTAGGCTCCAGAGATGGCATGACCAGCTCATTATAGTCAACAAAAGTAAAAGTTAAGCAGAGCTGACAGAAGATGAAGAGGCACAGTGGGTTCCCAGCACCCTCTGTAAATTAACGTTCCTAAATTACTTACGCCTTCTGCATTGTCCCGCAAATCTGAATCAGTGGATAAAGTGCTTAAATCACTGAGGCAGAGCCAATGGTTTGTATCCTGAAAGAGAAGAAGAATATAGAATTGAGGAGTGTCAGCAACACCAGTAAAGATCTGGTCACATTTGGTCAAGTTTGCATTTTGTCTATTGCATATTCTACAAAACATATACAATCCATTCCCTCTATAGAAGACTGTTGATGTTCATCCAGTACCTCTGCATTATTGGGGAACTGATCATCCACACCAGTCAGATCATGTCCCTTCATGTGACTTTTTAAGCTGTACTGTGTGGTGAAAGTTTTCTCACATCCATCAGTGGTGCAAAAAAATGGTCTCTCTCCTGAAAACAGATAAGTGCCCATTATCAATCGCTTATAATACAGCCTTAATATGCATGACTCTGCACACACACACTGGCACAGCACTGTCCTACTTACCCGTATGCTTCCTGACATGTGTTCTCAGGTGGTGGCTTGCAGCAAATGCTTTGCCACATCCATCATGGTCACATCTGCAACATAACGTAAGGCGAAAAAATAAACATGGAACCCACACTCCGGTCATAACCTTTAAAAATGGAAACGTTAATGATGAATGTTCCCAGAGACCTCTCTACATCTCGTCACAAAATACATCTGAGGAGCCCCAAACAGGAAGTAGTAAAACCGCCATATTTGTACACCCTCTTGCATGGTCTATACAATGCAATAGGCTGAATAAACAATTGCGCCCCCTAGTGGTAAAGCAGCCTATGGGGACTCAATGTTAAAGTAAAAAAAAAAATTTTTAAAGTATAATATAAATATATATATATATATATATATATATATACATACACACACACACACACACACACACACACACACACACACACACAACATACATACATATATACACAGTTGAAACCAATGTTTAGGCATACATTAACTCAATAAAAAGGACACCACATGTCTGTTTTCTCACTATCTGACATTCAATTAGGATTACCAAAATTATTTATATTTGCCAAATGCTAGAATAATGAGATAGAGAATTTTTAAACCATTTTTAAGAGCTAACATACACTAGGATTACTATGCCTTTAAACAATTTGGGACAGCCCATATGATGATGTCATGTCTTTGGAAGCTTCTGATAGGTTTATTGGCAACATTTGCATTAAGAGACATCTGTGGATGTATTTTAAGCGCAGCAGAAAAACCACCCTTTTGTCATTTTATAATAAAAAAATAAATAATAAAGTTCCACATATTAGGCATCACCGCGTCCATAAAAGTCTGATCTATTAAAATATAACAAAATGTATCCCCTATGCCGAACACTGCAGAAGAAAAAATTCCAAACGGCAAAATTGAAATAAAAGTGATGAAAAAAGTTGCTTATATTCCAAAGTGATACCAACAAAAAGTACACTTCAGCCCTCAAAAAAAATGGCAACTCCCCATCTCCTGCACTCAAGTCCGTAGGTAGAAGTACAAGAAAAGAAAAAGTTATTGGTTGTAGAATATGGCGTTATGGCAAAAAAAAAATTTGGACAGTGCCAAAACATAACGAAAACCGTATATGTTTGATATTGCTGGATTGGTATCAACCTGTAGAATACAGAGAACACATCATTTATACCAAAGATTGAACCCCGTAAAACCAAAACTCCCGCAAACATGCTACATTTGCTCCACTTAGAATTTTTGGGCGGTTTTATCAGTATAGTCTATGGTACGGTCAATGACACCATTAGTACCATAAGTACATCTTGTCTCACAACATAAAAGCCCTCATATGTTTATATAGGTGGAAAAATAAAAATGAAGGCTCTGGGAAGGCGAGGAGAGAAAAAGGAACATGACAAAAAAAGACCTCGGTGTTCACGGGTTAACTAGGTACGGACATGTTGTTTCCAATGGCAAGTCCCTTATTTTAGAGCATTTACTACACAAATCTTCTAGCCAGAGAAGAGTCCACTTCATAAATGCCAGAGACCAGTCCACAATGAAATTGGTTCTCTCTCCACAGTGATACTTATTTTTTATGTGACCCTTTTCTATTATAACTTGTTTTAGGCTGGATAAGTTATATTTTGGGGAGGGGCATTTTTTACATTTTAAAATAAATTACCGTGTAATTTTTTTTTTTTTTCGCCACTCACATTTCACATTAAATAACCTGTTATTTAATTCTACAGGTGATTACAGTTGTGTGGATACCTAATAAGTATATTTTTCCAAACTCCCGTATGATAATATATTACATTCTTTATGGTACAGGATGCTGTAAGGACACCACACTGGGGCTACTCTACGTCCCCCAGGGTTGACTGTACAGACATTGCTTAGGCTCCATCAGGCACTGGGAATCCTGGGGATTTGACGGGGCAGGAGAATCCTCCTTGATTGCAGCAATCAGAGGGTTAACCATCGGGGAATGAAGGAAGCCTGACGTGCACACAGACGGTTTTAGAAACGGATTGCTAGTTAACTATACTCCGCTTACTCCGCGCATGGCTGGCGCTGGAGCGGCAACGTCTTTTCGCGTCGGTGCCGACAGAGTACACGCACCGCCTGTCGTTAAAAGACAGATGCTGGTCATTAAAGGGTTAAACATGTCGGCAGGGGTAAATATTGACCACTACCAAATAAGTGCTCTTCTGATTTTGCTTAGTTTAGGAGATCGAGAAGCTCTTATCTCCTGCTTGTTTACACAAGCTTTACTATGTTACCTCTCTCAGCTCTCATTGTCCTAGCTGCCCTAGCCAACAATGCTGAGTGTTATCTACAACACAGGAACTTGGTTACGTACATTACTGACAACTTTAAGGGTATGTTCACATGGCGTCTTTCAGGCCACATTTTGCTGTGATACGCCCCGAAATATGGCCTGTAACTACTAGGGAGCTATGATTACTCTCTGCCTTTCCCGACGCATATTTTGCACTGGGAGAAAGAAGGGACATACATAATGGAGGTGAATGGGGCTGCGCCCCCTCTACCTGACCCTACCCTACCACCTGAAACTGCCTGTAAGCTTTAACAAGTGACTGTTAGCCCCGCCCATCCATTGATAGCCCGACCCACCCCCAAATTTGAGTACAAATACTCTGAAACTACTATATTTTACATAACAAGCAACACATCACTAGAATCGGCATGTCTGTCACTACCTTATGCCTTCCTCCACAGCATAAGGTTCAGGCCACATCAATGGAAAAATGGTGTGAGCCATTAACAGGCTGTCTGAAAACCCTGCCCACCATATGTGACTATGGCAATATTGGGAACATGCCCTTAGCATTTTAGCGCTTGCTGAGGAAATATTAGGTGTGGTAATATAGGTGTAGATCGAAAAACTTACCGGAAAGGTTTCTCCCTGGTGTGCGTGCGAATATGCTTCCGTAAGTCGCTGTGGGTAGTGAAATACTTGCTGCAGCCTTCTGTTACACAATTAAAGGTTTCACCCGTGTGCAGTCTTTTATGTGCTCTTAACCTAAGGAAGCAAATCATTTAGTGAAGCTTATATTTGACATTCCCAAGGTTGCAATTTAGATTATACAAATGGGTCTTCATAAAATATGTGGCAAACAAAATGAAGTCAGACCTACAGCTTTTCCTTTCACAATTCCTGGTAGAGATGGGCCTGGACCCCCATATTACTATTAAGAAGAGTTTGCATGGTTAGTTCCACGGTACACAGCTCACTACAGCCTCAGGAAAGGCCATAATGTTCTGCCCCCGACGCGTCATGGACTCCTTCAAATACTTCTGGACACCATGAAATCAGTTTCATGTGTTGGGTGGCTTATACTACTCTGAGAGCAGGGTACAGTAGAGGGTGTGAAGCTAAGCTCTGGGATATATAGGTTTATATTATAGAGAAGAGAAGCTGAGCTCTGGGATATATAGGGTTATATGATAGAGGAGAGAAGCTGAAGCTTGAGAATATTAGGGTTATATATAGAGGAAGAGAAAAGCTGAGGCTCTGGATAAAATAGGTTTATATTATAGAGAAGAGAAGCTGAGCTCTGTGATATATAGGTTATATGATCGAGGAGAGGTAGCTGAGCTCGTGATAATATAGGTTAAATGATAGAGAGAGAAGCAATCTCTGGGACATATAGGTTTATATGATATATATAGATAGATAGATAGATAGAAAGAGAGAGAGAGAGAAGCTGAGCTCAGTGATATGTAGGGTTATATGATAGAGGAGAGAAGCTGAGCTCTGTGATATATAGGGGATATATGAAGAATAAAAGCTGAGCTCTGTGATTATTATAAATTATAGAGGAGAAGGAGCTGATCCTCTGTGGATATATAGGTTTATATGATAAGGAGAGGAGGCGAGCATCTGGTGATATATAGGTTATTGAGGAAGAGAACAGAGCTCTTGTGAATATAGAGTTATATTTGGATAGAGGAAGAAGCTGACACTGATTATAGGTTATATGAGAGCAAGAGAAAGCGAGCTCGTGATATATAGGATTATATGATTAGATAGTAGATAGATAGAAAGATAGAAAGATAAAAGATATATAGATAATAGATAAAAGAGAGAGCAGAAGCTGAGGCTCAGTGATATTAGGGTTATAAGGATAGAGAGAGAAAGCATAGCTATGTGATATATATAGGGTAATATGATAGAGGAGAGAAGCAGAGCTTCTGAGATAAATATGGGTTATATGATAGAGGGCTAGAAGCAGAGCTCTGTGATATATAGGGTAATATGATAAGGAGAGAAGCAGGAGTTCTATGTGATATATATTAAGGTTTATATGATAAGGAGAGAAGCAGAGTTCTGCGGGGGGGGGGGGGGGGGGGGGGGGGGGGGGGGGGGGGGCGGGGGGGGGGGGGGGGGGGGGGGGGGGGGGGGGGGGGGGGGGGGTGGGGGGAAGGGGGGGGGGTGATAAATATAGGGTTATATGATAGAGGATAGGAGCTGAGCACTGGATATATAAGGTTATATGATAGAGAAGGAGCTGAGCTCTGTGATAATCTAGAGTTTATATGATAGAGGAAGAGAAGCAGAGCTCTTGATATATATAGGGTTATATGATAGAGAGAGGAGCTGAGCTGATATATAGGGTTATTGATAGGATGAGAGAAAGCTGAGCTCTGTGAAATAAAGTTATAATGATAGAGGAGAGTGAGCTGAGCTCTGTGATATATAGAGTTATATGATAGAGGAGAGAAGCTGAGCTCTGGGATATATAGGTTTATATAATATATATAGAGAGATTGATAGAGAGATAGATAGATAGATAGATAGATAGATAGATAGATAGAGAGGAGAAGAGAGAGGCTGAGCTCTGTGAATAAATAGAGTTAAATGATAAGAGGAGAGAAGCTGAGCTCTGGGATATATAGGTTTATATAATATATATAGAGAGATAGATAGAGAGATAGATAGATAGATAGATAGATAGATAGATAGATAGATAGAGAGAGAGAGAGGAGCTGAGCTCTGTGATATATAGGTTATATGATAGAGGAGAGGAGCTGGAGCTCTGTGATATATAGGGTTAACTGATAGAGGAGAGGATCTGAGCTCTGTATAAATATAGGGTTATATAATAAGGAGAGAAGCTAGCTCTGTGATTATAGGTTTTATACTGAGAGAAGAGAAGCTGAGCTCTGTGATACTAGAGTTTTATAAGAAGAGGAGAGGAGCAGAGACTCTGTGGATATATAGGGTTATATGATAGAGGAGAGAAGCAGAGTTCTGTGATATATATGGTTATATGAGAGAAGAGAAGCTGAGCTCTGTGATATATATAGGGTTATATAATAGAGGAGAGAAGCTGAGCTCTGTGATATATAGGTTATATGAGAGAAGAGAAGCTGAGCTCTGTGATATATAATAAGGGTTATAATGATAGAGGAGAGAAGAGGAGCTCAGTGATATATAGGGTTTATATGATAGAGGGGAAGGCTGAGCTCTGGTGAATATATAGGGTTATATGATCGAGGAGAGAAGCTGAGCTCTGTGATATATAGGTTTATATGATAGATAGATAGATAGATAGATAGATAGATAGATAGATAGATAGATAGATAGATAGATAGAAAGAGAGAGAGAAGCTGAGCTCAGTGATATGTAGGGTTATATGATAGAGGAGAGAAGCTGAGCCGCTCTGTGATATTAGGGTTATATGAATTAGAAGGGAGAGAAGCTGAGCTCTGTGATATATAGGGTTATATGATAGAGGAGAGAAGCTGAGCTCTGGGATATTAAGGTTTATATTATAGAGAAGAGAAGCTGAGCTCTGGGATATATAGTGTTATAGGATCGAGAAGAGAAGCTGAGCTCTGGATATATTAGTGGATATAGGAAAGAGAAGAAAGCTGAGCTCTGGAAAGATATTGTTATAGTAAATAGAGAAGAGAAGCTGAGCTCGTGATATATAGGGTATATATGACGAGGGAAGAGAAGCTGAATCTTCTGTGATTATCAAGGGAATTATGATAGAGGAGAGAAGCTGAACTCTGGTGATATATATGGTTTATATGAAAGAAGGAGAGAAGCTGAGCCTCATGGGATATATAAGTTATAAGATAGAAGGAAGGAGGTCTGACTCTGTGAATAATATGGATAATAATGATAGCGGAGAGAAAGCAGAGCTCTGTGATATAATATAGGGTTTTATTAATGATATATAGTAGATAGATAAGAATACGATAGAGAGAGAGAGAGAAGCTAAGCTCAGTGATATGTAGAGTTATATGATAGATAGAGAGAGAGAGAGAGAGAGAGAGAGATGAAGAGCTCTGTGATATATATGGTTATATGATAGCGGAGAGAAGCTGAGCTCTGTGATATATAGGTTTATAAGATAGATAGATAGATAGAAAGAGAGAGAGAGAAGCTAGCTCTTGATATTTAGGTTATATTATAAAGGAGAGAGGCTGAGCTCTGTGATAAGAAATAGGTGTTATATGAAGAGGAGATAAGCAGAGCTCTGGTGATATATATAGAGGGTTTAATGAATAAGGAGAGAAGCTGAGCACTGCGATATATAGAAGTTATATGATAGAGGAGAGAAGCTGAGCTCTGTGGATATATATAGGTTATATGAGAGAAGAGAAGCTGAGCTTCAGTGATATATAGGGTTATAATTATAGAGGATAGGAGCTGAGCTCTGTATATATATAGGTAATAAAAAAGAGGAGAGAAGATGAGCTCTGTGATATATAGGTTATATGAGAGAAGAGAAGCTGAGCTCTGTGATATAATAGGTTATCATTATAGAGGAGAGGAGCTAAGCTCTGTAGGTTATATAGGTTATATGAAAGAGGAGAGGAGCTGAGCTCTGTGATATATATAGTGTTATATAATAGAGGACGAGAGCAGACTTGGATATAAAGGGTTATATGATAGAGGAAGAAGCTGAGGCTCGTGATATATAGGTTATAAGATAGAGGGGAGAAGCTGAGCTCAGTGAATAAAAGTTTATAGATAGAGGAGAGTGAAGCTGAGCTACTGTGATATATATGTTTATACGATAGCAGGAGAGAAGCAGAGTTCTGTGATATATATGGTTATAGAGAGAAAGAAGCTGAGCTCTGAGATATATATAGGGTTAAATAATACAGGAGAGAAGCTAGAGCTCTGTGATATAAAGTTGTATATGAGAAAGAGAAGCTTAGACTCTGTGAATTAAATATATAGGGTATAAATAAAGAGGAGAGAAGAGGACCTCTGGATAATAATAGGATATATGATAGAGGGAGAGAAGGCTGAGCTCTGTGATATATAGGGATATATGATAGATAGATAATAGATAGAGAGAGAGAAGAGAGAGAGAGTAAGCTGAGCCTCAGTGGATAATATAGGGTTATATGATCGAGGAGAGGAGCTGAGCTCTGTGATATATAGGTTTATATGATAGATAGATAGATAGATAGATAGATAGATAGATAGATAGAGAGAGAAGCTGAGCTCAGTGATATGTAGGGTTATATGATAGAGGGAGAGAGGCTGAGCTCTGTGATCTATAGGGTTATATGATAGTGGAGAGAAGCTGAGCTCTGTGATATATAGGGGTTATATGATAAGGAGAAAGGAGCAGAGCTCAGCGATATATAAAGGGTTATATAATAGAGGAGAGAAGCTGAGCTCTGGGATATATAGTGTTATATTATAGAGGAGAGGAGCTGAGCTCTGCGATATATAGAGTTATATTATTGAGGAGACAAGCTCAGCTCTGTGAAATATAGATTATATAAACAGGAGAGAAGCAGAGCACTTGTGATATATAGGTTATATGATAGGAGGAGAGGAGCTGAGCTCAGTGATATAGATAGGGTTATATAATAAGAGGAGAGGACTGAGCCTCGTGCGATATAATAGAGTATATATTATTGAGGAGACGAAGCTCAGCTCTGTGAAATATATAAGTTATATGATACAGGAGAGAAGCTGAGCTCCTGTATATAATAGGTTTATATGATAGAGGAGAGGAGCAGACTACTGTGATAATATACGGGGTTAAATAATAGAGGAGAGAAGCTGTGCTCTGGATATAAATGATTATATTATAGAGAAGTGAGCAGAGCACTGCGATATATAGAGTTATATTTATTGATGAGAACAACTCATCTCCTGTGAAATATAGAGTTATATGATACAGATAGAAGCTGAGCACTGGATAAATAGGTTATATGATAGAGAGAAAAAAAAAAAACAAAAGCCCAAAAAAAAAGGGATCTGTGTGATATATAGGTTTATATGATATATAGATAGATAGATAGATAGATAGATAGATAGATAGAGAGAAAGAGAGAGAGAGAGAGAGAGAAGCTGAGCTCAGTGATATGTAGGGTTATATGATAGAGGGAGAGAGGCTGAGCTCTGTGATATATAGGGTTATATGATAGAGGAGAGATGCTGAGCTCTGTGTATATATAGAGTTTATATGATTAGAGGGAGAGAAGCAGAGCTCTGTGATATATAGGTTATATGATATAGGAGAGAAGCTAGCTCTGGGATATTACGGTTTATATTATAGAGAAGAAAGCTTAGCCTCTGGGATATATATAGTTTAAAGGATAAGAAGAGAATCTGAGCTCTGGATATATATGTTATAGGATAGAGAATAGAAGCTGAGCACTGGGATATATAGTGTTATAGGATAAGAGAAGAGAAGCTGAGCTCTGTATATATAGGTTAACTATAGAGTGGGAGAGAAGCTGACTCAGTGATATAATAGGTATATAAATATAGAGGAGAGAAGCTGAGCTCTGGTATATATAAGGTTAATATGATAGAGGAGAGAGCTGAGCTCAGTGATACATTAGTTATATGAATAGAGGAGATAAGCTGAGCTCTTGATATATAGGTTATATATAGAGGAGGAGAAAGCTAAACTCTGTGATATATAGGTAATTTTTAATGCTAGAGGAGAGGTGGCTGAGCTCTGTGAATACAAAAGTTTATATGATAGAGGAGAGAAGCAGAGCTTCTGGGATATATAAATGGTAATGATAGAGGTAGAAGTGAGCTGAGTCTCCAGTGATTAACATAGAGTTTATATGAAAAGGAGAGAAGCTGAGCACAGAGAAATATAGGGTTATATGATAGAGGAGAGAAGCTGATCTCTGGGATATAAAGGTTTTATATGATAGATATGATAGAGAGAGGACTGAGCACTGTGGATATATAGGTTAAGTGATTGAGGAGATGAGCTAGCTCTGTGATATAAAGAGTTATATGATGAGAGGAGCAAAGCTGAGCTCTGTGATATATAGGGGTTAATATGAAAAGAGGAGATAAGCAGAGTTTTCCTGTGATAAAAATAGGGTTTATATGATAGAGGAGAGAAGAAGAGCTCTGTGATAAATTATGGTTATATGATGGCGAGAGAAGCTGAGCTCTGTGAATATGATAGGTTATATGATAAATATATAGAAGAAAATAGATAGATAGATAGATAATAGAGTGAGAGAGGACCGAAGCTGAAGCTCAGTGATATGTAAGTTATATGATAGATAGATAGATTAGATATATAAGATAGATAGATAGATAGATAGATAAATAGATAGAGATAAGAGCTCAGTGATAATAAGGTTAAAGATAGCGGAGAGGAAGCTGATCACTGGTGATATATAGGTTATAATGATAGATAGATAGATAGATAGATAGAAAGAGAGAGAGAGATCTGAGCTCGTGATATAACTAGTTTTATGATAGATGAGATAAGCTACTCTATGATATATAGGTTTATTTGATAGAATGAGAGAAGCTGAGCTCTTTTTATATAACGAAGTTATATTAATAGAGGAGAGGAGCTGAGCTCTGTATATATAGAGTTTAAATGAAGAGGATAGAAGCTGAGCTCTGTGAATATAGGTTAAATGAAAGAGGAGAGGAGCTGAGCTCTGTGAAATATAGGGGTTATAACATAGAGGAGACGAAGCTGAGCTCTGTGATAATATATGGTATATGAGAGAAAGAGAAGTGCTGAGCTCTGTGATATATAGTGTTATAAGAAAGAGAGATAAGCTGAGCTTTTTCTGGATATATAGGGTTATATGATAGAGGAGAGAAGCGGAGCTCCAATTTTAACGAAAAAAAAAAAGTGCATAGCTATTTTCCGGAACTCTCTACAGAATGCTGAACGGGTAGGAACAACAACTGCCACCACTCCTCATTCTCTGATAATACGAGCTTGACTTCCAGCAATGAAGAGCACTGATGGGAACACCTCATTATTTCAGATTTAGGAATATTTGTTATTAAGTAAATTATATAGCACAAATAATCCCCAAAACATAGGGAATGCAAAATATAGCTAGGCCCCTCTGGAGTACATTCGGTTTTTCCAAAGGCTTCCTAGAGTAAGCAATTTATTCCCAATCCTGGGGGTTTGCTTGTAATCACAGTGACGCAAAAATGCAAGTGTGGTATACTGTGCACACATTTTTAAGGGGTATTCTACACAAGGCTGTTTCACAGAGTCACAAGCAGTTTTAATTCTCCACTCTGTCTCCTCGGCTGGTGGGTTGTTCTAAAAAGCAGATGATTAAGTAAACCCATCCGTCCTCTGTAAGAAGCTGAGCCGCTACAATGACAAGTACAGGAGATGTTATTTTTTCAGTAAACACAAGGTACATGTGCTATGAGGAATGAAAACAATGTTATCTGTAATCTTGTTTAGAAGGAATTAAGATGTCTGCTTACGGAGCCGACCGTCATGCACTCGTAATCTAAATCAGATATCAGATAACAGAGTTATGGTTCAGGTAACCATAAAAAACCTGTGTGCACTTCCATAGCACCAATAAAATGTGTCTTTCTTCTCCTCATGATAAAAGGTAAAAAACTAATGGCCAACGTAATTAGAAAAAGAACTTCAATAATTGTCCCATCAAGTGTAAGCTGATCTTAGTAGTGAGACAACCCTTTTAAGTTGTAGGTTTTACATACATTATTTATGTAGGCTTCTTAAAAGACCGTACATATTGGTAGCACAGTCTGGCATGTTATATCTTTATCACGTGTGGGTAGAGGCCAAATATCTCCACGGCCTCTTATTCCAAATCACTTTGAAGAATGCTTTGCGATGTAAAGTATTTTGAGGAACACATATGAACTTGCAAACCCAATTTAGTACGTTTACATTGTTTTTGTATGAACGGCCTTGGCTTGAATGTAAATTTTATGTCAAAGTTTGTCACATCAAGTTCCATGAAGAACAGCAGGTACAAAACACTGCAGGGAGTGTACTCCTAATTGGTAAGATCTACACGACTTTGCGGTGGACCACGTAGCGGTATCACTCCGTCCTCCTCATTCACATGCACGGTTCCCCGCTTGCAGCTGGCTGCGAATGACCAGGATTTTAACCTTGTGTCCAAAGTCTTTAAACCCCTTAACAACTGCAGCGACGCCAAAAGAACATTGATGTCAACAGCTCTGCAACTGCGCTCATGAACGCAGAGTAGTGGGAAAGGCGAATGGTGTAAAAATTTTATGTATTTTAAAATACGCAGTAGTTTACGTGTAAGCTTAGATTTATGAGCCCTCAAAAAAATACCGCTTATCATAACAAAACTAAAAAAAAAAAAAAAGAGTTGTGACTGTTGAAACGCAGGGTCTGGTGCTTAAGGGGTTACGACCAATATTAGCTCACAATCAGTATCAGATGACCTTGTGGAGATAAGTGCAGTAAACATAGAAAAAAGTGGGAAGTAGAAATCTTCACATATTGAACTTTTATTTTTTTTTTTTATGGAGGTTACAATTTTAAAAAAGAGTAACAAAGGGGCAAAATGTCTAGAAATCCCTGGCAGTAAAAAGGTTAACAATGCATAAAACATAGCTTAATCTACCATCAGGTAAACTATCCCAAATATAAATGTGTAGTCAAGGGCAACCACGCAGCTGCAAGATCTCTAAATTATCTTAGTAAATGACTTACACCTATAAACCAGAAGATGAGAAAGGCAATTTGTTTTGTTGTGCTGTTCTCCTCATTCCCTTCGTTCTTCTACACTCATTGTCTTATTAACAACATTGTTGTGATTAAAGGGGACACCGCCAACCAGAATTTTATTTTATCTTTTTAGAATTTTTGCAGTATTTCTTTTTTATTTCACAATTTCTAATCAATAAAAAATATATAAAATCTTGTCCTTTTCTAGCTGTGATAGTAGATGATAAAACAGCTGCAATGGCCTGGGCATGACAAATCTTACTTTACTGCTAGCTGCTGCTTACTCTAATGTAAGTACTCATTAACAAATATAGGAAATGACAATGATAGCGTGTTTCTTCTCTGGACAGGGATAGATAAATTAGAACTAAATCAGAAAGATAAATGAACAAGAGCAGTACATAAAAGGATAATGGTCAAATAATTTTCTGCACTGGGGAGTTTATAGTTTTCTTCACATTATTTATCAGGTCCTGCTGATAACACATACACCTTTCAGGCCATAGTCAGCATGGAATTACAACATCAAGCCAATGCCCGAGCTATCAAGCTCATAGAGGGGAAAATCAGAGACAAACAGGAAGTTTGTTGTACATAGGGAACCTAGAACTCAAAGAAAAAAAAAAAAAATCCATAAAATAGTTGCACACAGCACGTCAATATGTGACAAGCATGTCTTATGGTAGTGTCCCTTTAAAAATCATTGTAAGGATCTGAAATGAAGACACAAACAAGCAACCAAACAGACTTGGCACACAAACATTGTATATAAAAGGGCTAATCTTACCCTCCAAGTGGTGAAAATAATGTATTAATAAAAGTCTACCACAAAATGCATGTCAGTGATCCTACAACATCTCATATAAAGATAGTGTATTGCGAGCACACAGGTACACATTCATTGTGCTGCTGAAATGCCACGCTTGCAACGGCATCATTTCAATACAATTATGCAGCACAATGCCCTATCCCCATTTCTTGCTGAAAATATGGGACATTACTTACTCAAAAAAAAACACTAAAATGTTTGGGCCATATTCACAGCTCATTGGCTGGGCTAGACTGAACCCAGTAGCAGGCAACCTATATGCTACCTGTGAAAAATTAACAGGGTCAGCTAATTTCTGAGCAGCAGCTCACACCCCTCACTACTAGGGGAACAATTAGATGATAAAAAACTGCGCATTAACTTAATACCTGTTCACACCAGCATGCAGAAAAGCCACAGTATAATACATAGGGAGATTGCACAAATGCAAACATACAATAAAACAACCACTCACATACCCTCAGTGCATGAGGGGGGTGCTTGCCGGTACTACAATTGAATATAAATAAGGTGATACAAAAGGGTGCCATTAATACAGATATGTTTGGTACACAATGCTGGCTTACAACCTATTAGTGACACCCATACTATTAGATTAGGCGGGCTGCCCAGTCTAAACAACGCCAATTTTACACTGCACTCAGTATGCTGTATCCGACTGTCGTTTGAGTCATATTTGCAGCATGTACGCACCGCAAATACATTTTTTTTATTTTACATCTACATCCGTATTAAAGCTTGTGTTTTGGGGGATTTCATGTTTATGGAGTTTATTGTGCAGTAGAAATGACATGCTGGTCAGTATAATTTTTGTTATGTTTTAGTACTGATAAATAAACAATATATGCATTTTTAAATTTGCATTGCAGCACAATTCACAGAGGCCATTCATTTTTTTTATTTATTTTGCCATCACTTTGTAATTTTTTGGAAATAAATAAAAGTTTTTTCCTTCCACAGTGTTCACCGTACATGATAAATAATGGTATATTTTTATAGACATGCTTTTTACAGATACCAGCTTTATTTTGTCTTTCTAAAATGGCAAAGGGGATAAAAGGGGAGGTTGGGATTCTTTTTGACCTATAATGCTTATATTTTTGAAACTTTTAACCTGTACTTTTCATTCTCTTAGGGTACTTGACTATTAGGGCCCGTTTACACAGCAATGGACAAATACCGATCGGTTTATCTAACCGGTATTTGTCCAGTTTTTATGTCGTGCACACGGCAGCGGGGAGGGGGGGGGAGGGGGCGGCTTTTTCTCCTGTTTAGCGTCCGAAAACCGGACGGAAGAATGTGCATGTTGAATGCTATTCGGGCGGCCCCTGGGCGGAAAACCCCGTGCAGTGGGGACTGCTGCACGGGTTTTCCATAGGAGCACGTTGTGCTCGTTTGCAGCCGGTTTTTCAGATGTTCTGCAAAACCACCTGAAAAACCGGCTGCAAACCTGTGCAGTGGGGACGTGCCCTTAGGGTATGTTCACATAGCTGATTTTGACGCTATTTTCAGAGCATTTCTGCTCCAAAAAAAAAAAACAGCATCAAAAAAGTCCCCAAACGCAGTTCACAGTTCCTTTTCATTGATTCCTATGTAAAACAGTGTTGTGGTTCACACACAACAAGGTTTTCAAGCGCAGCTTAGGCGCTTCATTGGAAGCTGTTTTGGGCGCTGAAAAAGAAACGTCATGTTCATTCTTAAAGCATTTTCAGCGCTGAAAATCCCCATAGGAATAAATGGAAAGCTTCAAAACTTTGTCCAAAACCCTTTCACCCCTTTTTTTAGAAAACTTTTTTTTTGCCCGGGGCTAAAATTTGTAAGGGGTTTGAAAAAGTGTTGAAAAACCTCACCCAAAAACCTCTTCTGAAAAAAGCGTTTTTTCGGGAAAGGGTTTTTGGGTTGCCTTTTTGGGGGGCGTTTGAAAAATCTGTGCCCAAAATTTAACCCCGTTTTAACATGCCCTAGCAAAAGGATTGCAGTAAACGCACCCTGCAATAGTAATAAAATTGCAGAACATGTGAAAAAAAAGTATCTCCTATTACACCCTTGTCAAAAGGGTTTTAAAACCAGAAAGTAATAAAGGGCCCAGCCAGGGAAAAGGCCTTCTTTTGGTTTCCTTTGCTGCCAAGAACAACCATGGGAAAACCTAAAAATCCTCGAAGGGCGAGGAAGGGTTAAAAAGGGGAAAAGGAATTGGAACTTTTAGGGTCAAAACTTTAAACCCCCGTGAAAGCGTATAGCGGGCCGCATACTTTTAATGCTCTGCTAAAACGGCCGAAACCTTAAAGGGGGACGCGCTGGGAAAGCGTGTCCCTTTTAAGTTTTCAACGGCTGCCCTTTCCAACCCCTGCAGGGTAATCACCCGGGGGGAAGAATTAAACATATCAGTTTTTTTTCCCCTCACGTATATGGCGATAAAGGGAAAAGAACAGGAAATTTCTTTAGCTCTCTTTGGAAAAATAATTTTAACCGGATCCCGGGGGTTTGAAAATTTTGGGTTATTAAAAGCGCATTTACGTGTATGAACCGACATTAGGGCCTCTGAACATACCCAAACCCAAAGACTTTCCCTGTTTGCAAATGGGGGGGGGGCCGGGTAAAGTGACCCGCCCATACCCCCCCCTTTTTCCAACATCATAAATTTTAAAATTTGAAGTCATAGGGAAGGGGGAATGGGGAAATACCCCTTAAAACCATGGAAGCGTGATCGAGTTCGATCTTGGAAAACCTCGATTTCTCGTGAAAGCCCCCCTCTTGGGGATTTTCCCGTTCCTTCAGACCATCACATAAATCTAAAAACGGGTTTTGAGGGGGTTTCCCCTTTTTAAACCCCCCAACTAAAATCTAGAAAACCTTTTTTCCTTTACCCTCAGACGGGCCCAGATGTACTCACCTGTAAAGAGTTTGAAACTTTTTCACACCCTTTGTCATCACTTTTAAAGAAGGCTTCTCCTTTTGTCCACCAAACGTTGATTTTTGGGGCCTGTTACGAGGTAAAAAAAGGGCCTTCCCCCCACAGCCCCCCTTTGGTTGCTACAAAAGTAACTCCCCCTGGGATGCGTTTTCGGGGTTTTGGGTGCGCAATTGCCTCCCGGGGTGCTGTGGTCCCGGGAGGCAGCCTTCAAATGTACACTGATAGCGCTTCCCCTTTACAAATTACAAGATTGGGGCCACATGTTTTAACTCTTCATACATTTTAGTTTTAATAGTAAAGGGGGGCCCAGACATGAACAATTGTAGTTTGAAAGGTAAAAATGTTTGGGAACATTTCCCCAAGGGGGGAGGAAAAAAACTTATCAAAAAAATCTCCCAAAATGGCAATAGTGCAGTCCCAACACAATTTCGTAATTTTAAAGCGGGGCTGGGGGTTGGGGCAACCGAAGCCCCCGACTCCGACCCCTTTAAATTTTCCCCCAAGGCCTTTCGGGCATCCCGATTTTCCCCCATAACACGGCCCTTTTTAAGTGATAACTTTACTGTATTAAAATTAAACAGGCATCATTTTGGGAACCCCCAAAATTCCTTTTTTAAGGTTTAAACAAACTGAAAACCCCCCCAAAAGGGTTTTTCCCCCAAAATAAACTTTTTAAAACATTTTGGGGGCCCGGGGGAAACTGTTTTTGGCCCCCAAAAAAAATCCTTAAACCCCAAAAACCCCGGGAAAAATTTTTCCGGGTATTTGAAAACCCAAAAAGGTGGGGTTTTCCAAAAATACTAACAAAAAAAAAAAAAAATTTTTAAATTTTTACCTACGAAAACCAAAAAATTCCAAACCCCGGGAAAAACCCCCCTGCAAAACCAAACCCAATTTGCAAGAAAAAATTTTAAGAAATATATAGGTAAATGACGGAAAAAAAAGACAAAAGCCTCAATACAAAGCTTTTAGTGGATGGTGAATATGGGGGGACCAAATTCACAAGTTCAAAAAAATTTTTAAACCTTTTGCTTGCTTGTAAAATTATTTATTGGTTTAAAATTTTTAATAAAAAAAAAAAAATTTGGTAAAAATGCAAAAAAAAAACGGGAACATTTGTGGAGGGATTCGAATTTGTTCTGGAAATATTTAAAGCCCCCAAAATTTTCCTGCATACATGACCCTTACATCAAAACCATGATTTCCGGGCTAGAAACACCCTCTCTACACTAACTTGGTTTTTGGGGGCAAAGGGGTTGACCAAAAAGGGGCAAACACTCTAAACAATGTCAGGGTAAAAAGGGAAATTTTGGGCCCCCACCCACGGGTTCATTTTTTTAAGAATTTGGGTTTAACCCCTTCTTTTTTCAAAAAATGAAAATTTTTGCGAAATTTGTTTTCCCTGGGAGGGATCTTCCCCCTGGGGGCAGGGGGGGCCTTTGGCCTGCTCCAAAGGGGGCCATCACTTTACACCCCTCATGTGATAGGTTTAAAAAAAGGGAGCAGAGCATTTGGCCGGAACCCCAAAGGCCTTTTGCTCTTTGCATCGAACAAAATGAACCAGCCAATTATATTTTTTTTGGGGGGAGTCTGACCCTTTTTTTTAACCGGACCCAACTCCGGCAAAATAGGTAGGGGGGAGGGCCCGGACCCCACAGCCCTTTTTTAAAAATGAAGGATGTTTTTTCACTCCCGCTGCCAGACAACACAAACCAATAATAAAAAAAAAATTGTCACCCTTCACAGGGCTGGGAGTCGGAGTCATGGAGCCCGGGGGCAAAATTTTCCCGGAGTGGAGTCTTCAAAAAAGGACCGACTCCCCCCAAAAATAAATTATTTTTGGCCCCTTTAAAAAGTTTAAAGCAGTGAAAAAGGACCCAAAGGAATTGGGGTCCGGCCAGGGGCTACGCCCCCATATCTTAAACCTTTTTCACTTTAGGAGGAAAATTTGATGCCCATGGAGCGGGCAAAGGCGTTCCCCCGGGGGAAAAGATTCCCCCTCCCATGGCAAACCAAATTTAAAGCAAAATTTTTTTCACCTCCCTTTCAAACAAGTAGAAAAGTTCCCCTTTAAACAAAATTTGACTGGGGCTGAGGCAATTCCTTTAAACCCCTTTACTTTGGGTTAGAGATTGTTTGCCCCTATTGGTCCCCGGGGTTTTTTTCCCCCCCAAACCCCAAGTTGGGGTTTTAAGGGGGGCCCCTTCTCTAGCCGGGAAAATAATGGACAATGTGAGGTCATGTTTTCCCCAATCTTTTGGGAAAGGCAATACTATTTCCTCAAACAAATTCAGAGACCCACAAATTTTTCCTGAAGTTTTTTGGGCAAAATTAAACCAATTTTTTTGTGCTCCAAAGTCATATCCAATAAAAAAATTTTTTAACCAAATGACAAAAAAAAGGGTAACAATGTTTTAAACGGAAAACTTTCGGGGTTCCAAACTCACCAACCACTACAGCTTTGTAAAATGAGGCTACTTAAAAAATTTTATTTTACATTCATCTTAAACCTATTTTAAAAACAAAAAATTTAAACTTGCAAGTATTTAGAAAATCT